>RJWJ010015492.1:0-36070 GCA_004363605.1 Indri indri | reverse complement strand
TTTTTTTTTTTTTAAACTGATGAATGGAGTTAATTTTAATGAAAGTAAGATTTATTTGTCCTTTCCTTTAATGGCCTGTCATCCTTTTTGTCTTAAGAAATTCTTTCAAACCTCCAGAGTGGAAAAGTATTCTCTCATATTTCTTTCTAAATGTTTTACTTTTTACACTTGAATCCTTAATCTACCTGGAATTGATATTTTTAAATATTTTGAGGTAGGTATATAGTTTCATTTTTTCCCATATTAGTAACCCGTTGTCCCAGCACTATTTATTGAATACTCTTTTTTTTCCCTCAGCCAATGTGCAGTTCCTGCTCTATTATACCTCAAGTCTGTATAAAATGTGGTTTGCTTTCTGGTCTCTATTCTGTTATTATTTTGTTTACGTCTATACCAGCATTACATTGTCTTAATTACTATGGTTTATAATGAATCCTGATATCTTGTAGTAATTGAAAAATTTTTGTTTTAAGTGATACACGGTATATAATTACCTAACAATAAATATATGATTGATCATGAACCTATTATATGAGGAATAGAATTAAGTGTATTTAAGGAAATGTTTTTTCCTCAAAGACTGTAACAAAATTCTTTTCAAGGCAACACAGTAAAAATCAAACCAGTGGACGTTTTATTATTAAAAGCCATTTCTGCCTAATATGGGACTAGCTCTCTGGGTTTCCTTGGTGGGGGTTTTAGGTGGAAAAAGTTGGGCTGTGAGTTGATAATGGTTGAAGCTGGTTGAGTATATTAATTTTATAGGCTCCACTGGTAAAAATTATTTTCTTAACAGATATAGAATATATTGCTTGTTAGGTAAAATTATATTGGGCCCTTAGGGACTACTTTTTTCATTTGTTTTTGTTTGTTTTCTTAAGGTTTGTCTTTAGCTCAGAGAGAATTCTATTTCTTTCTTTCTTCTTTTCAATTAAAAGGCTTTACTTTTTATGCCCCCAAAATACCCAGTAAATAAATGGTGCTAAAGTTAGCATTAACAATTTGGTTGTAATATATTGACAGAGAATTCTATTTCTTCAATAAGGACTAGTGATGATATATTGGATAATGTGTACCTAAAGTTAATTGTATTGAAATTTATACTTTTTTATTATTTATTATGAAAGTGTTCAAATATACACAAAAATAGAGAATTGTATAATCAACCCAACACCTAGCTTCAACAATTATCAACAAGCCCTAACCCCTGCCACACCCATTCATGTATACACATAGTTCATGGACTCTACCATACTCTCAGCCAGAATTATTTTGAAGCAAATCTCTGACATCATAATATTTCATCTAATAGTGATGATTTTTTTCAGAAAAAAATGTTTTTCACACTTGTTTCTTTGAATTAGAAGCTAAACTATGTCCATACATATCATTATATTGATATTTCTTTTGTCTCAATATATAGCAGGCTTCTCTCCCTTTCTTTTCTTTGGTATTTATTTGTTTTGTTTATTTGTCTGATTGAATTTGCCATATTCTGGATTTGGCTGTTTTCATCTTCATACTACCACTCAACCTGTTCTATCATGTGTATTTTCTGTAAACTGATAGTAAAATCTATTAATAGATGCTTGGCTATATTTGGGCTTGATTACTAATTTTTGGGGTGGGGGCAAAAATATTTCTTATATGGTAGTTTATAAATATCCTATTGCATTATATTTGGAGGTGAAAAGCTTCAATGTTTTTGAAACACTGTCCTAATTTATATGGATTAAGGATTACAGAGCAATAATATAATTTCCATAAGCTGTGTTCCTCTGTAGTCTTATCTCCTCTAACCTCCCTGTTTTTACAGATAGGGAAATATTTGCCAAAGGGCAAACAGCTAACTTAATAGTAGAAGTAGGGGTCTTTTTCACCTCTTACCCCTTTTAAAATTTTGTCTCAGATGTATATACCTCTGGTATCTGTGCATTTGTTTGAAGTGGTCAGGATGGCATTTCTGCCTGTTCAACTAGAACAGGAATTTTGTGACTGAGAAGTTAAGACAGTAAAGGTTCAACTTTAGGTTTGAAAGCAATAGTTAGAGAGGGGGCTTAGATAGGTCCTAAGCCTGAAGCGTGGTAAATTAGGATAGGAAGAATGCAAAAAAATATTTATAGGCTACAATAGTAATTGGTCATTTTAGTCCTAAATAATTTTTGTTTGTGGTACTTAATCCCCTCATTTATTTTTAGACTACTGTGATTTTCTTCCTATTTTAGTTTCCACTTACAAATATTAACTGTAAGTTAATATTAATTTGAAGAAAGTGAATTATGGAACAAAATATAGGAAGTGACAACTAGAGGGGGGTTGAGTTCTACAGCTTATGTGACTGAACAGATGAAATCAGTCATGCGGAAAACATGTGCAAGCATGGTTACACTTCACGGAAACATCTTACAGTTGCTTCATCTGTTTGATGTGTAAAGTCTGTAGTGGGAGGCTCACTGCTTTCTTTTTTAGTGACTCCTAGTAAACTGATGGGAATTTGCAAAAACAATGATTGTAGGTATGTGACAAATTAATCTATCATTAAAAGCCATTACCTTGATCGTTTTCTAATATGACAGAAATGAGTTGCTTGATAAGAAAGGAAGCATTATGACTGAAATAAAAGTTTCATGAACAATACCTTTACTTTGGAAGGAAAAAAAGTTATGATCATATATAATTTCACTAATATTTAAATGTTACATAGAGAAATAATCACAAACAATACAAATAAAAATTGGGGAACATTTTATTGAATGTTATGAGTGTGCCGTCTGTTCATAAGTTCATTCCAGTCTGGGATCGCAAGTGCAATTCTCACATGTCTGGTACACTGTTAACCCTGTTTCTTTGTTTTTAATTGGATTAAGTATTAAAAGTACTAATAACTGTAATATAGTCATTCTATTTAGCAATGGATAGTCTTATGTCATCCAAAAGAATGGTATATTTAATGTTTCATAATCATCCTTTAATGTTTATGAAGAAGTAAGCCGTAACATTTCATATTCTTCAGGCACCAAGTATAACTTAGGTTTTTTCGTTGTGTGGTTTTGTTTTCTTTTTTAGCAACCTGCAATGCTCCCAAAATAACTCAGCTTTTGATTCAGAGTTTTGAAAAGCAATTTAATCTATCCAGATTTTTTCTTTAATGCATCATTTTTTTTTTTTCCCCTGGGATGTAATGGTTAAAAGTTTGAGACAGGCCAGAAACAAAAATGGACAAAATATATGAAGCAATGTGTTTCAAGATATTGGACATTAGGCAATGAAGGACAGTGAACTCTGATCAACAGGAAGTAAGATGAGTTCTGTAATTGCCCAGTTTATTGCCCTGAGAGAATTTCTAGGCCATAGCGCAGTGAGGGGGGGAATATATACAACCTGATGGAATCCCTGAGTTGATACAGCTGAGATCATGGTGAAATCAAGGCAGGTAGAGTTTGCAGTACAGAGTCCTGGACAGGAGAGCTGCTCAGAATGAGAATTTTAGAGATCTGGAACAAATCTCCCCTTAGTTTTCAGGTAATTAATGATTAGTACATGCATGGGAGGAAATGACCTGAGGCCAAGGAAAGGAGCACCCAAGAGTTATAGGTATAGTCATGGGCCGCGTAACAACTTTCCAGTCAATGATGGACTGCATATATAACAATGATCCCCTAAGATTATAATGGAGCTGAAAAATTCCTATTGCCTAGTGACGTCATGGCTATCATAACTTCATATTGCAACACATTACTCACATGTTTGTGGTGATACTAATGTAAACAAACCTATGCTGTCAGCACTATACTACTTACCATTATTTTAGAGTATACTTTTTCTACTTATGTGGTTTATATAGTTTACAACAACCTCAGGCAGATCCTTTCCAGAAGAAGGAATTATTATAGGAGACAACAGCTACATATGTGTTAGTGCCCTTGAAGACCTTCCTGTGGAACAAGATGTGGACGTGGAATAGTTACATTGCTGATCCTGACCCTGTGCTGATCTAGGCTAATATGTATATTTGTGTATCAATTTTTAACAAAAAAGTTTAAAAATAATTTTTTAATGGTAAAAAGCTTATGGAATAGAGATATAAAGAAAATATTCTTATATAGTTGTACAATGTGTTTCTATTTTAAGCTAAGTATTATTATAAAAGAGTCAAAAAGTTAAGTTTATAAAATAAAAGTTACAGTAAGCTAAGGTTAATTTATTATTGACGTAAAAAGTATTGTTTTATAAATTTTGTATAGCCTAAGTGTACGGTGTTTGTAACATTTATAGTAGTGTACCACTATACCGCTACCTTTATAGTAGTGTACAGTGATGTCTTAGCCTTTCACATTCACTCACCACTCACTCACTGACTTACCCAGAGCAACTTCAAGCTCCATGCATGGTAACTGCCCTATACAGGTATACCATTTTTTATCTTTTATACTGTATTTTTACTGTGTCTCTTTATGTTTAGATACAAAAATATTTACCATTATATTACAGTTGACTACAATATCCAGTACAGTAATATACTGTACATGTTTGTAGCTTAGGTATATAGTAGGCTATACCATCTATGTTTGTGTAAGTTCACTCTGCAATGTTTATATAAAGGCGAAATCGCCTAACGACACATTTCTCAGAACATATCGTTGTTAATTGACATTGACTAATTTTGTCGTGCTCAGAGATGGCTGGTAATAGTGGCTATTTCCACAAGACAGACTGGATAACCTCATCATTCACAGGGCATTGGGTAGAGACATAGAATGGTCTTGGCCTCAGTTGTGGGAAATAATTAGTCCTAAACTGAGCACTCGTTTAAAGCAAGATCTGAAAGATCAAACTATTTACAAGTAACTTAACTGTATTCCAGAACAAAGCTCAATAAGATTTATAGGAAGACAAAAATATCCAGTACCCAGAAAGGTAAAATTCACAATGTCCAATTAAAACTACCAATGATGCAAATAAGCAGGAAAATGGGACTCATAATGAGAATGTTAAAATTTACAGGCATTATTACTATTCCGTATGTTCAAAAAGTTAAGTAGAGACATGGAAGATAAATGCCAATCAAACTTACAGAGATGAAAACTACAATGTGTGAAATACAGAATAAACTGAGTGGGGTTAATGGCAGCTTAGACAGTGCAGAAGAAAAGATGAATTTGAAGACATCAGTAGAAACTAATCAAAGTCAAACCAAAAAAATAGACCATCAGTGATCTGTGTGCAACTTTAAGCAGCCTAGTATGCCTGTAACTGGACTGGGAGTGGGGAGTATAAAAAAATATTTGAAGAAATAATAGCTTAAAAAGCTGATGGAAACTTTAAACCTACGGATCCAAGAAGATCAATGGACTCCATGCACAGGAAACATGATAAAAAGTACACCATAATCAAACTGTTTAATGCCAATGACAAAATCTTAAAAGAGACCAGAGGCAAAAAGCCACTGTTTACAAGTAACTTGTAAATAACATTACAGAGGTGAGAGTGATGTCAGATTTTTTTTGTAGGAAACAATTCTGTTGAGAAGTCAGTAGAGCAACATATTTCAAGTACGTTACTGGGAAAAATCCTGTAGATCTAAAATTTTATGCCCTGAGAAAAGAAACAAAAGCAAAATATTTTTTCAGACAACAGCTAAAAGAATTCATCACCAGTAGATCTGTAGTAGAAATATTAAAGGAAGTAGTCTTTTAGGCAGATGGAAATACACTAGGGTCCAGCAAACTATGGTCTGCAGCCTGTTATATTTTATTGCCTGCAAGCTAAGAATGGTTTTGCCTTTTCTCAAGGATTATAAAAGAAAAAGGAAAAACAACCAAAAATATTTCCAGACATTGCCAAATGTTTTTTGGGGGCAAAACTGCCTCCAGTTGAGAACTACTTGCCATATATACCTTTTAGATAAAAGCTTGAGATTGTTAGACTGGGTAAAAAGGCAAGATCCAATTATATGCTGCTTATAACACTAAGACATTTTAAATATAAAGATCCAAGGCTGGGCGTGGTGGCTCACGCCTGTAATCCTAGCACTCTGGGAGGCCGAGGCAGGTGTATCGAGGTGGGTGTATCGTTTGAGCTCAGGAGTTCGAGACCAGCCTAGCAAGAGCGAGACCCCATCTCTACCAAAAAAAAAAAAAAAAAAAAATAGAAATTAGCTGGACAAATAAAAATATATAGAGAAAAAATTAGCCCGGCATGGTGGTGCATGCCTGTAGTCCCAGCTACTCAGGAGGCTGAGGCAGTAGGATCGCTTGAGACCAGGAGTTTGAGGTTGCTGTGAGCTAGGCTGACGCCACGGCACTCGCCCCAGGCAAGAGAGTGAGACTCTGTCTAAATGGAAGGAAGGGAGGCAGAGAGGGAGGGACCAAGTAGGTTAAAAGGATGGAAAAAGATATGGATGTTAACATCAATCAAAGGAAAGCTAGAGTGTCTATATTATTAGATAAAGAATATTGCCAGGGGTAAAGAATGTAAAGTGGAGCAACCACTTTGGAAAATATTTTGGCAATTTCTTGTAAAGTTAAACATGCATCTGCCATACATATAATCTAGTCATTCTCCTAGGTATTTACTGAATAGAAAAATATTTGTCTATGCAAAGACTTGTTTACAAATGTTCATGGTAGCTCTATTTGTAATATCCAAAAATTAGAAACAACCAAAATGTCTATGAAGTGAATAAAGTGGAGTACAGTAGAACCCATGCAGGATTACTAAGCAAAAATGAAGGAAGAAACTATTAATACATATGTCCAATTCATTGTAAGTTATATCTCCATTAAGCTTTTTATAAGCTTGAGTCAGAAAAGTGAGATGTTAATAATATAGTATCTCTAATTTTACTTCTTTCAAAATTTCTATAATATTGTTCTCTTCCATATGTTGCAAAAATGAGAGGAGCATGTAGTAGCTAGAGTGATTACTGCTATAACAATAATGTCTTTTGGAATCCTTGGATAAGTTTTTTGAAATCCTTGTAATTATAAATGCTGAAGATAATCAGTTAAATATGTGATGTTATTACCTATATAGTGTCTTTGGAAATGTTTGCCAAATAGTAATTGCTTTTCAACTAGAAAAAAATAGTTGACCAGGTAGTATTGAGTATTCAATAAAAACAACTTTTCAGAGTGTAAAATCAGCATAGTGTCTTTGGATGCCAGAGTTTTGTTATATTCTGTGTTAGTTGATACTTGTTGAAGCTAGGTATTTGTACAAGAGGGGTGTTCATTATCATTTTCTACCTTTCTGTTTCTTTGAAATTTTTTATCATAAAATATATTTTTAAAAAATTTTTTGTAGAGACAGAGTCTCACTGAGTTGCTCAGGCTTGTCTAAAACTCCTGGCCTCAAGCGATCCTCCTGTTTCAGCCTCTCAAAGTGCTAG
Source organism: Indri indri (assembly GCA_004363605.1). Lineage (NCBI taxonomy): Eukaryota > Metazoa > Chordata > Mammalia > Primates > Indriidae > Indri > Indri indri. The sequence continues at coordinate 28,680 of RJWJ010015492.1, read as the reverse complement.
GATTACAGACCTGAGCCACCCCATCTGTCCTTTTTTTTTTTTTTTTTTTTAAAGAATTAGTAAATCTTTATTTTTTATTTTAATTTTTTTTTTAAGAGTCTCACTCTGTTGCCCAGACTGGAGTGTAGTAGCATGATCATAGCTCAGGGCAGCCTTGAACTTCTGGGCTCAAGCTATCCTCCCGCCTCAGCCTTCTGAGTAGCTGGGACTATAGGCACAAACTACTGTGCCCGGCCATTTTAAAAAATTTATATTACCTACCAATATATTTTCTACTGTAAATGCAGCCATGGCCCGAGTAAGCAGTCAATGATGGACCACATACACAGTGGTGGTCCCATGAGGTTATGATACTGTATTTTTTACTGTACCTTTTCTATGTTTACATTATGTTTAGATACACAAACACTTATCATTGCGTTACAGTAGTCTACAGTAGAGTAACATGCTGTATAGTATTGTAGCCTAGAAGCTATAGGCTAAGCTATATCATCTAGGTTTGTGTAAGTACACTCTGTGATGTTTGCACAATGACAAAATTGCCTAATGACACATTTCTCAGAATATATCCCTGTCCTTAAGTGACACATGACTATATATCTTTTGTTTGAGGTTGTATTTAAACAACATGACATCTTGTACTAACTGATTTTGCTACATATATCTAACAAACCAAAAATGTCATGCAGCATGTTCTCAATAAGTTAGATTATGAAATCTGTACAGACTTGTAGTTAAGTATTGCTTCTAAATGTTCTGCATTGGTAAAAAGTAAATGAGCTACTGTGATATCACTCTGCACAATTTTTAATTAATTATCTGAGATGTAAAGTTGTACATACCATATCAAAACATGTTAGAAGAATATAGGTGACTTGTTTTTTGTCTCACAATATGCTTTAATAATGAGAATAAGGCTTTATCACTAACTATAGGGGAATAACTAAGAAATTAGGCTGTGAATGTATTTTGACAGTATTTGAATGTATTTTTTGTCCATTTTTATCAGTAAGTTCAGCAGGTTGCTTCCAAGTGGCTTTTCAATTTTGAAGATTTTAAGCTTTTATTTTAAGAATATATTATTGATATATTTGACAAACCCACCTATTAAATTATCTTCATTATAATCTTTTGTACTTTCTTTTTTTCTATTTAGAATATGGTTTGAATGAAGTCATAATTTGCTGTTTAGGGATGGGTGAAATCATACCTAACAGGTACAGTGTACACTATCTGGATGATGGGCACACTTACAACTTTGTCTCAAGCAGTATAAAAGCAATCCATGTAACCAAAACATTTGTACCCCTGTAATGTTCTGAAATTAAAAAAAAAAATTGCTGTTTAAACTCAACGGTTTTGTCTGTATTGTCATTTATTTTACATCCCAGATCCAGCAGTTGAACTTGAGCACTGTTTTCACTTCATCATTATTTTTTAAAATGATTTAAGTACAATGCATATTAGTCTGATTACAGTGTTACAAGTTATAAATTCAAACATAACATTAGATAATGTGTTTTGACAAATGAACTGTACATATTTAACTGATACCTTTTTGTCTTGATAATTCTGTCAGTAGCAGATGAAATTCCTTCAGACATTAAAGCACAACTAATTGAATTATATTAACCAAAAATTTAATTGTACAATCATTGGCTTTTCTATTAAGGTGATAGTTAAATTGACCATCTTATAACAGGAAATCAAATGAAAAGACAGCAAGCAAAATATCCTAGCCAGTTCAAGTTTTGTGTATCACATCCTCTCCATTAATTGTTTCTTATCAATGGCCACAGTCGGTCATGGTATTTGTGGCAGCAGGCACAGCCTTTGCTCAGACTTCAATTAAATTACTCTGGCATTTTTCTATTAAAAAGACTTCCTGGTTTCAACCCACAATTAGTTTGTGACCTGTGGTTGAAAACAAAGCATTATACTATGCCATTTGATTCAGTATGAACAGGCAATATGGGACTTTGCTTAGTCTCATTTGGATAAAATGAATCTTTCCAGATCTACATGTCAAATAGGAGGGTACTGCAACTTAATATGTAACTCATAAAGAATATGAGTTGTTTAATATGAGTTAAAACTTCCATTCTAACAAATACTGAATGCCTATATCATATGCCAAGCATTGCACTAGACACTTGTACATGTTTTCTTATGGATTGCCATAAAGGTTAAAGAGCTTGCTCATGATCATGTGGTTGTTTAGTGAAAGAGCAAAGAATGGAACTGAAGTATTTTGACATGTGTTCAAGTGCCCTTTGCACTATCACATGATTCTAATCATTAACAGTGAGATCAGCTGGACATGGTGGTATGCACCTGTAGTCCCAGCTACTTGGGAGGCTGAGATTGGAGCATCAGCTGAGCCCAGGAGTTCAAGACCAGCCTGGCAACATACAGAGAGACCCTGTCTCTAAAAAAACAAAGAGGGATGAGATTTTCATTATTTAATAGTTGCAACTTGTAATAGTGCAAATATGGGTTATACTATTCACATTAAACTAGAAAGTATTCAACAATTTAGTAATTTATTAATATTTTTGACAGTTCATAATTGCATAATTTATGAGGTCTAATATGTTTTGATATGTATATACAATATGGGATGATTAAATCAAGCTAATTAACATCGATCATATGGTTATCATGTTTCATGGTGAGACATTTGAAATTTAGTTATTTTGAAATACACATTTTCATTAACTATAGTCACCCTGTTGTGCAATAGATCTCAAAACCTACTCCTCTTTTCTATCTGAGACCTTGTACCCTTTGATCAACAACTCTCATTCCTTCCCTCCCCACCCTGATAGCCTCTGGTAATCATCATCCTACTCTACTTCTATGAGTTCAATCTTTTTAGATTCCACCTGTAAGTAAGATCATGCAGTATTTGTCTTTACACGTCTGGCTTATTAGTGATTTCTTTTTAAATGAAACATTTAATACCAGTGAATGAAAACACTACCAATGTTTTTAAAACCTAATCTAGTAAGCAATTGTAGGAATTTTATCCATTCCCTAACAAGCTGCAGTTTCATCAAAAAACACAAAACAACAACAAAAACTCATATTTTTAAACTCTGAAAAGCCAAACGACGTAAAAGATTTGCATTACATGAGCCAAATGAGGAAATGGTTTTGTTTTGTTTTTTTAAGTATCAATAGGAAATTGAGGCAATTCTGTATGCATTTGGCCACAAGAAAAGTGAATCAACTTCCTCTTGCTTCAGCCCAAGAGTGTGTGGCATCTGGTCTTGGACAGTTCACTTAATTGTGACCCAGATTCCTTTGGAGGGTGCCAGAACACAGGTGCAGGTAGACTAGTCATCTGGCAACAGCCAAATCCATTTCAGTTGAGAGCCATGTACTTGGTTGGTATTTTTCCTCCTTAAATTTTCCTAAATTTCAGGATTTTTGTGTAGTTTTAGACTGGAGACGAGGTAGCCTCATCCTAAGTTTCGGTTCCTTTTCTCAGATAAACTTGAGCTCTGTTCAAGTGGCATAGAATTTTATTTTTTATTACATGTTTAAAAACATTTATTGAGGCTTTAGGAGTCATTAAGCTCTATACTAGGCAGTGCAGTTGGGGGAGGGGATGGGAAGAAGTAAGACAAAACTTGGAGTTTGTATTTGGAACATTAGCTGTGATTCAAATAATTTTAGGTACATCTGGAAACATGAAAGTTAGCTCCATAAAAATTCTACCAGATTGGCTGAGGTAACTCCTGTAAAGCAGATCATCCTAAGGGAAGAAGAAATGTGCTGGTAGCAGGGCATGGTGTGCACACCAGTTACTTGGGAGACTGAGGCAGGGAGCCTCAGGAGTTTGAGCCTGGGAGTTTGAGGCTGCAGTAGCTATGATCATGCCACTGCACTGCAACCTGGGTGACAGAGCAAGACTCTGTCTCTAAAGAATTAATGAGCTGGACCAGTAATAAAGCCTTGTTGGAGTAAGAGAGGGATTCTGATGATGGTGGTATGGCTGTACCTCAGCCTCAGACCCCTGACTGCCTATCTGATCCCTAGAGAGTTAGAGGGTTCTAAATACAGTTGAAAGCCGTTTATTTAGCTGAATTTATTCACTAACCACATGGGCTGAAACAACCCTCCATTAGAACTCCTTTACAATATGTCACAAAGCCTTTGCTTCCTACCTTGGCAGCTAAGCTCATGATGACTATCTGACAATTTAGGGCCCAGGGGAAGAATGGGAGAGACAACAGTGGCTCACTTTTCATCTTGGGTAGCAGTGTAGCTGTAGTGGGAGTGAATCTAGGACTAACCCTGTGAAAAAACGTTCCCGAGGACTCAGAAGCCCTTTGTAGTAACGGTGGGGAGGATTTTATTGAAGCTAGAGGGTCTAAACTTGAAGGTGGTACAATGAATCCTTAAGATTTGTATATTAATGACATTGTGACCTCATTTGTACATGTGGGCTGTTGGAGCCTGGGGAAATAAGGGTTATATAAACATGAACAAAACAGTGTCCCTATCTTCTTCAAAAAGGGTCCAATTTAGTGGGGAAAAAGATGTGTTCATATTAATAAAAATGCAATATATTCAACTTTTTAAGTGAGGTACTGCACTTGGTGTCTCATTGAATGACACATGAGAGTATCTGGGTCCCATTTGATAGGAATTGGGGTACCATTAAATGTTTTTAACTTAGGGAGAGTCGTTTATCAAATTTTTTGCTTTAGAAACATTTCTAGCTATTGGTTTGGCAGAAGGATTAGAATGAGAAGCTAAAAGCAGGGGAGACCAGTAGTTCAAGCAGAGGTAAGTAAGACCTAAACTAGGTATATATTAGTGAGTACAGAAAAGGGATGGATTAGAGGATGTTTAAGAGGACTATATATCTTATTAGGTATCGAAGTGATAGAAAGTGAAAGCTTTTAAGATAACTCCAACATCTCTAGAAACAGTATCATGTATTACCATAAAAGATATAAGTAAGTTCTGAGGCTAGACTGCCTAGGTGTGAATCATGGCTCTGCTGTTTATTAACAGTAATGGGATAACCTTGTGTAAATTATGAACCTTCTTCATTACAGTTTTTTCATCTGTAAAATCTGTATGATAATAGTGCCTCTGCTTCGTATAGTTATTCTGTGAATAGAAATAATTTAATACCAAAAAGTCTTTAGAATAGTGCCTTGAACACAAGTTTGTTTGCTATCATTATTCTAGCGAGGGTAATGCGATGAACAGTGATAAAAGTAAGATGAGAATACAGAAAGCTTGGCAACCACAGAGGACAAAGAAAACAGCGAGTTCCCTTTTGGACATACTGAATCTGTAGTTTCTCACACACAGTAGTCACATAGTGTTTGCTGAATAGTAACAGAAATAAGCAGGTTTTACTTTTTTTAAAAAAATAAAAAAAAAATCATGTGCCAGGTACTGTCGTAAACTCCTTAACTATATATCTCATTTAATCCTTTCCACAACCCTGTGAGATAGACTGTATTATTTCCATGTAACAGATGATTTAATAGAGTAGTGAACAAGTTTGTGGCTTAACAATATTAGCAAAAGCCTCATTCTCAGAAGGCAAAAGAGGTTCTGGTTTACCCTGCTGGAAGTGAGAAAGTGGACCAGCTGAGATTTGAACCCAGACAATCTGATTCCAGCTCTACTGTTCTGAACCATTACAATGGTTCAAACCATTTTGAAACCTCTGGCCACTAATATCTCCGTGGAGATACTGGGACTGGAGTCTATTAAGATACCGCATCCTATTTCATGCAGTGTTAGATGTTTAATAATAAAGATACTTTTTATTGAATGGCAGTCTTCACAGTAACCCATTAAGGTATTATAATCAATATTTTACTGCAGTGGAAACTAAGGAAGGCTCAGAGACATTCAGGAACATGTCCATAGTTGTGTATCTACTAAGCAGCAGAGGAGATTTGAGCTCAGATCTATTTGCTCTAAAAGTTTATACTATTTCTATACTTACCTTCTAAATTTAGCTATATTATATTTAGCATTAATATATCATATTGTGTTTTGCAAATGATACTGACTTCAGTGGACTCTGCAACACCTTATCAAGTTGGAAAAACAGATTTAATTATGGAAGCATAGTAACTGGAATACTATTTCTCAAACCTTAGTTGGATAAGAATCATATGTAGAGTTCTAGACCTTGCCCCAAATGTGCTGAACCAAATTTCTAAGGGTGGGTCTCGGATATCACATCTTTAAAATCACCTGATGTGATTCTGATGCAGTTTCTCCCAGGACCATATTTTGAGGAACACTGTAAGGGATGGGGTTAGTTCAGGTACCCCTGGGATGAGCTCTCTGGTTGAAGTCTTATTGCACTTGCATTGTAAGTACCATGTAGTTTATTACCTCTTAATTATTGTTTCATATCTGCTATCATTAATTTAAGTGAGAGCAAGCACGCAGCTGAGAGCCCAGAAGCAGTGTATCCTCTGCCTCCTGTTCTGCTGTCCATTATTTCCCACTCTCTGCACCCCTTTTTACTGATGAAGCACCCAGCAAGGCTACATGTCAGACTTGTTTTTAACAGAAAGTAAAGGTGTGATAGTTGTGTAAGGAGGGAGTACAGGCTTTAAATCCTACTTCTGCCTCTCTGAACTGTGTTTCCCTCATCTGTAAAACTGTGTTGACAGAATCTACTTCACAATGTTGTAAGATAATGTGTTGCCTAGTATGTTGTTAGTCTTCCAATAACTGATGGCTATCATCAATGCATAGTACACCCTTACCTTTGGAGAGGAAGATCATAGAAGTATTATGCTGTATGTACAGGAAGGGACATCATTTCTCAGAAACGTTCAGTAAGAGACTGGCAAGATTCAAGACAAGATTAAACTTGTAATTCTTCATGAATAATATCATTCCTTTTATTTTCACCCATCCTAAAGCTGATCTAAATCAGATAGTTATATTTGGTAAATATTTCACAACCATTTCTTATTTACTTATTGCTCACCCTGCAGACCAGGTCAATGTGACCTACTATTTTCTTTTATGGGTTAATTATTCAGCTATGGAAGCACTAATTTGACAAAGATCTGGTAGTAACAAATGTGCACAATTAAACTTTTTTTTTTTTTTTTTTGAGAGAGAGAGTCTGGCTCTGTTGCCCTGGCTAGAGTGCCATGGCATCAGCCTACCTCACAGCAACCTCCAAACTCCTGGGCTCAAGCGATCCTCCTGCCTCAGCCTCCCAAGTAGCTGGGACTACAGGCATGTGCCACCATGCCTGGCTAATTTTTTCTGTATATTTTTAGTTGTCCAGATTATTTCTTTCTATTTTTAGTAGAGACGGGGGCCTCGCTCTTGCTCAGGCTGGTCTCGAACTCCTGACCTTGAGCGATCCACCCGCCTCGGCCTCCCAGAGTGCTAGGATTACAGGCGTGAGCCACCGTGCCCGGCCACAATTAAACTTTTTAAAGCCACAAACTTATTCACTATTCTTCTGTTCCTTGTCAGCAGAACACCTTTGCAAAGAAAAAAAATTATAACTTAACTACCTAGGAATATTTAAATAACATAAAGATAATTGACTGATACAATTTTAACTCCCTACAGAATGCCATTCAGGAAAAGAGGTTTTACTCTTCACCATTTCTAGGCTGAGAATGATGAAAAGAGACTCACTTGAATTGTCCATATTGAGCTTTTTTATCGATGATTTCTAAGCCCAACTTTTCAAAGCAACAAGGCATCTCTGTTGATCTCTTGGAATATTCTTATTATTTTAATGTATTATATATAATAATATTAAAAGATGGTGTTGAATATTAGTGTGCCAGTCACTGTGAAAGCCTGTTACACTTATTAATTGAGTTAATCTTTACAATAGCACCCTCAGGTATGTATTATTCATTCTCACAGTTTATTAAGTTAGGACCCAGAAACTCAGAGAGAATAGCTAATTTGCCCAGAAGGATGGAGCTGGGGCACTGTCTGATCCTGAGCTCAGACTTCCAACATTTTTCCATTCTTCCCTCAAGCCCTCAAAAGAATGGATTATTGCCAAGGCGGGAGGATCACTCGAAGTCAGGAGTTTGAGACCAGCCTGAACAAGAGTGAGACCCCGTCTGTACTAAAAATAGAAAGAAATTATCTGGACAACTAAAAATATACAGAAAAAATTAGCCAGGCATGGTGGCACATGCCTGTAGTCCCAGCTACTTGGGAGGCTGAGGCAGGAGGATCGCTTGAGCCCAGGAGTTTGAGGTTGCTGTGAGCTAGGCTGATGCCACGCACTCACTCTAGCCAGGGCAACAGAGTGAGACTCTGTCTCCGAAAAAAAAAAAAAAAAAAAGAATGGATTATTTATTTTTTGGAATAAATATATGCCAACTTTACTACAATCTCATGATAGAACCCAGCTAAGCAACTCCAGAATTCCTGATCCTCAGAAACTGAAATAATAAATGTTGCTATCATAAGTCACTAAGTTTTGAGGTAATTTGTTATGCTGTTGCATATTAGATAACTAATACATGCGAAAAAGAAAAAAAGATCCCTATCTTGTTTAAGCCACTGTCATTGTATATTTTCTGTCACTTGCAACCAAATCTAAGTCCTTTTTCTAGTTAAATCAATTTGTAGAATTAACGTAAAGAGACAGCTTTAAGGTGCTATTCCTAGGGTTCCTGGAAACTGAGAACTGGCAGAGACCAAAGAGAACATCTTGTCCAATCTCCTCATCTTACAGGTAAAAGTAATAGCTAACATTTAGTGTTTCCTATGCCAGGCTCTCTACTAAATTCCATTCATTCTCAGGATACCCTGTGAGGTGGAAACTCACTTTCCATTTACAGATGAAGAAACTAGATCCACACCCCTATCCATTTTGCTATATTCTTTCACTACTGTTAAAGAACAGTTAAATTACAAGCATATGACAAAGTTTTGTTACAATCTTGCACACAAGGGAAAAGACTTACAGTAGTCCAAAGAATCACTTTGGTAAAGACAAGTGAATCGAACTAATCACAGTTCAAATGGTTATACAAGGAAAATGGTGATTTATTTAAGATCATCATTTGACTTATCTGGGTGATTTGTGACTGATTTCCCACAAGAGGTAAGCCTGGGAGAGTCCTTTTTACATGTGTTGTAGATTAATTAATATGTATTAATTATTTAGCACTCCTTATCACTCAGAAGTGTCCCAGACCAAATCTGCACAAATGAGGAAACAGGCCCCAGAATGGGCCAGTGATTTGCCCTGGGTCCCTTGGATAGGTAGTTAGTGGCAGAGGTGGGATTAGAACTCGGGTCAATGTTTTATTTATTAGCCAGGCTGTTCCAAAAGAACAGTTATTAGCTAGTGAATAGGAATCAGACATATATGTGACATCCCTGTTTCTGCCTACATAGCTCTCAACATTTAAAAATTTTCTTGGAGTTGCCTTATGTAACTGAGGATAATTTTGTACCCTATTTTGAGTTTTTTTTTTTAAATGTCAGGGGTAGGGAGGATGGAAACAGAATTGATACTTTCCTAAATACTTTTTTTTCCCTCTCTGTAGACAGGGATTAAGCAATCGCCTGCCAGATTTCATCATTACAATGAATGTAAGCCTAACACTTCACAGGAAGCTTATCGTCCTTTCCATTCCAGAAACTTGTGATATCTTACCTCACAACATGGTGCAAACAGCTGAGTCAAGTTGTCCATGACACTAGCCACCTTTCCCTCAGGCCATACACACTTTTCCCAGCAAGTCAACCCATAATAGAGCCTTTGATTGGAAGTCAAGTTGTTGGTGTTGACTTGGCAGTATATATTAAGAACAAGATAGGTGACCTAGAGGTATGTTTAGGAAATGGAAGGCTCTTGCCTGCTTGGAATTTTTGTAAAGAAACATGGACTATTATATACATTATATCTTCATATTTGTAATGAAACAAACTGCGATTTCAACATTATCTAAACTTACCTTCAAAAGGTGATCTAAGGAAAGGGACTACATATTTGGACACTTACGTAGTTTGTGGTGTAGCTCACATTCTCCTGGGAGAGGGAATTAGAAATCTGGGTAAAGAGGTGCCCAAGTCACACACACAGTACCCAGTTTAGGAATGAATTCCTGCTTACGGGGTCAAAATGAGAACCCTTTACAGGGAGGAACAATTGTTGAAAGAAAAACTTTATAATTTGTTTGGATTAATTTTTCTTAAAAAATATTTTTGCATATTACTGAATAACGAGAATTTTGGTTTGTAAAGGCCTTTCAAATTCTCATTTATGCAGCAAGAGGTATTTGATGCCTACTGTTTGCTTACTGCTTGTTCTGGGAACATAGACAAAGGCAGATAAGCACATTATATGTAATGTCAGGTATTTAAAATTGTTAAGAAATAAGATAAATTACTTTATGGGATACTCTTATTTATGTCATTCTTCTGATTTTTTGCTGTTGTTAAAAATATTCGGTAGTTAAAGCTGTAGTCATCCACTGGAGGGACTGGAATTAACAAGGAAGAAACATTGACTGATTCAGGATGGGTTGGGTAATGCGAAACTTTCAATCTCCTTGAAAGCTATGAGAAGTTCAAGAAGAGTAGTGTGGATTTATTCAGCTTTATGTCCTGAATCCCTGCTGCATAGTAGGTGTCCAATTATGCTGACTAAGTGAAAATAAAGTCCCTGGAGCTCCAAATGGATAATTCTTTTAATCTTTAACGCTGAGCTTAAGGGCTACTACTTCTACCAGAAAGCCCTCTCTGGTTATCTAGAAAGTAGATTAAGACAACATCTTGTATGTGTCAGTCTTAGCCCATTTTCTGTTTCTTGTAACAGAATACCTGAAATTGGGTAATTTATAAAGAAAAGGAATTTATTTCTTACAGTTATGGAGGCTTGGAAATACAAGGTTGAGGGGCCACATCTGGTGAGGGCCTTCTTGCTGGCAGGGACTCTGCAGTCTAACTCTGTTGCCCAGGCTAGAGTGCCATGGCGTCAGCCTAGCTCACAGAAACCTCAAACTCCTGGGGTCAAGGGATCCTACTGCCTCAGCCTCCCGAGTAGCTGGGACTACAGGGATGCGCCACCATGCCCAGCTAATTTTTTTCTATATATTTTTAGTTGTCCAGCTAATTTCTTTCTATTTTTAGTAGAGACGGGGTCTTGCTCTAGAACTCCTGAGCTCAAACGATCCGCCCGCCTCGGCCTCCCAGAGTGCCAGGATTATAGGCATGAGCCACCGCACCCGGACTGTCTTCCTCTTCTTATAAAGCTACCAGTCCCAATCTCATGATAACCCATTAATTCATGAATGGATTAATCCATTTATGAGGGGAGAACCCTCATGACACAATCACCTCTTAAAGGCCCCAATTCTTCTTAATAATGCCCCGTTGGGGATTAAGTTTCAGCATTAGTTTTGGAGGGGACAAACATTCAAATCATAGCAACCACTAAATCATTTTAGCCTGCCGCAGCAATTGTTGATTGGCTATATTGACCGACAATGAGTATCAACTCTGGTATTGATTTAGGACTATGATTCCAATTGTCTTGCAATTGAAACATTCTTTCATTGCTTGTTTTTCACAAGTAAGCTCCTATGGGGAAAGTGCTGTGTCACATATTCAAACAAATAGAGTACAATGCCTTAAAATTGACCTTCCCTGACCAGAAACCCTTTCCAAGGTCTTCAAAACTAGGGTTGGAAAATACTATAGAAGAGGCCTAGTGTCATTGGATTTTTAGGTTGCCAAAGAATGATTTGATTTTTTTTTTCCCCCTTATAGCACCAAGTTTTTCTGAGAGAATGAGAGTGGGAAAGAGAAAACACCCACCCTACCAGGCACTATATGATGTGGATTTTCACTGTTCTGGTCACATGTCTTATCCGGTCTCCTTTTGGTGGCCAATGGCTAGATCTCTTAGAATTGTCTGCTGTCATGTACCTGAGGAAGTCATACAGTGAGGTGATTTAAATGACAACCTTGGCTTTAATAACAATTCCTATCTGCTGTAGTTGCAGTAACCTACGGTAATGATACTACACTGATCAATGACCTCTTTCTAGAGCTAAAGTTCAGTGTAAGTCAATCATTTATTCTGTATATATCAGGTGATTAATTGCTACATTACTCAGCATATGGAGCTAATGTTAACAGCTTCTTTTGAAGGGAAAAATGACCCACAGGGCTTATTTTTTTAATCACTTCATTTCTTTCATTTTGTCATCTTACACAAATTCCTTGAGATGGCTAGGGTCCAAAGTGGCTGTTAATATTCTTTAACTGACTACACAGCTTCAGATCCGGGTTACAGTGAAACTGTGTGTGTGGATGGGCTTTTTTATTGCTAAACACCTTTTTAATGTACCTGGTTCTAGGGATATGCCAGTGAACAATACAGACAGAAACAGGTGAATGGGAAATACAACATGGTATATTAATAGTTAAAATGAGGAAATTACAGAATGCCGTGAACTTTCCTCATTCCTTCTTTATTCAACAAATATTTGTTTAGTACTAACTGTATGATGGACATTGTTCTAAGTGCTGAGGATAAAACAAAGTGCTTGTTCTCATGGAGCTCATTTCTTTATATAACTGGTTCATCTGAGGTCTGACTCTACATTCCAAGATAGCTGGAGTGAAAGATCAGAATAAAGTAAAGAAATAGAGAGTAAATAAGAAAATATCCGATGGGAGTTATTAAAAAATGTAGAGGTAAAGCCCTAAGAAAAGAGCAGAGGAAAAAAGAAGGAGAAACAGGGTAAGAAGGAGGGAAGAAGGCAGAGATTGCTCTACCAAGGACTTTACTATTCTATCCCTTAAGCATTATTCTCACTTCTTTAGGACAGACAGTGTATAAGCCATGTCTGTATCCCAACTAATGCAGCGCCTGGGAGGGTATTGTCAGACCTAGATTTATACGGACAGATAGATTTACTTACTAATTTGTGGGACCCTAGGCCATCACCCAAATGTCTTCAAGGCTTTCCTATAGCACTACCTCATAGAGTTGTTTTATTTTGTATTAATAGCTTAAAGACAGTACTTATTATTCTGTAAGTACTTGTGCCAGGTACTATTATAAGCACTTCAAATATATTAACTTGCTTAATCCTCGTAAAAATCCTACGAGGTAGGTATTATTACCCCCATTTTATTTATTTTGGAAAATAGTTAATCCTAGAACCCTCATTTTATATAAGAGGAAACGGAAGCACTAAGAAGTCTTGTAGCCAGCTCATGGTTGTACAGGTAGTGTCTGGCAAAATCTAATTTCATGTCCAGAGTCTGGATTTAACCATCGCTCACATTGCCTGTCAATAAATGACACATAGTAAGATTAGAACTAAACGGGATGCATTCCACTGCAAAGTTCCTTCTCACCTCCTCCTATTCCATTATTTGTTCAACATTTATTGAGCTCCCATGTTGTCATGGAACTGTGAGAGATACATACCAGAGATATAAAAGTGAACACAGCCTATCTGGTTCTTGCCCTCCTGGAGTTTATGGCCATTAAGCAAATAACATATCCTCCCCAGGTCCTCAGCCTTCCTGGTTTTCTCCCATTTCTCTATCTGTTCATTAGTCCTCCAGCCAACTAGTGCAGAATTGATTAGGGTGAGAGGAGAACAGGGTCTCCTGAGGGCCTGGGGCGCAGGTCAGGTGACATACAGGTAAGAGACAGACTGACCTTTTACCGGGTAGTGCCGTTAGGTCGTCTTCTTTCTCTCTGAGCCTCGCCTTAAAGTGGAGGGATTTGCACCGAGATTCTTTCCCGCACTAACCTTCCTAGATTACTCACGCTTCCCCCGCCCCCCAAGGCCCATCTGGCCTCTCCGTGACCTAGCGTGCCTGCGTTTGAGGTGCATTTCCGCTCTCGAATTCCCAGATACGGTCTTTCCCTCCGCTGAGTCTCCCGAATTCCACGAGGCCTTTCCCTCGCGATCTCTGCCCAGCCCCTCACACGCAGGCTCCGCGGCTGCCGTGGGCTGCCGCCTGGGACGCCTAGTATCTGGTCCCACCACGCGCTATCGTTTTCCGTTTGGGTTTCAAGTTCTTGGAGCCCCCCACCCCCGGTTCACCCAACCTGCTGGGGCGGGGGTCAAGCCCGGCCTTTGACTAGAGGGCGGGGTGGTCTGAGCTCGGCCCGGCGGCCAAAATCCGGCACCCGCGAACCATAGGGAAGCAGAGGGCGGCGCAGTCACCCCAGGCAACAGGGCGTCGTGGCCTGGGCGCCCAGACAGAGCTCACGGCCCTTACCGCGGCCATTGTGCTTGGTCACCTCGGCTTCAAGGCCTGGTGGGCAGAGCAGCAGCGGGGAGAACAGCTGAAAGCGTCACTAAAACGACATCTTCTCCCTTCACATATTGTGTTTTTATGTGGCAAGACAAACAGGGAAAAGGTTTCGTTTCTTTTTGCAGGACACGAACAGGACAAGGAATCAAAAGAGTGGAAGCGGGAGGTAAAAGCCGCGCGCCTCCGCGCGCGCCCGGTCACGTGCGCCGCGGAAACCGCATGGCGGCGGCTTGCGCGCACCCGCGTCTCGGCCGCCCGGGCTGTCCGGGCGCGCGCGCCGACGGGGCGGGCGCATGCGCGTGGGGGCGCGCCGCCTCTGCCCCGCGGCGAGGGTGTCTATGGAGAGGCGGCGGCCGCGGCTGCTGAGGCGGAGGCTGAGGCAGTCGCGATGGCGCCTTTCCCTGAAGAAGTGGACGTCTTCACCGCCCCACACTGGCGGATGAAGCAGTTGGTGGGACTCTACTGCGACAAGGTAACGGAGCGCAGGGCCTGCTGCTCTGGGCGGCGCAGGCGGCGAGGAGGAGCGGGCCGGGTCCCTGGGGCGGCCTGGCCCGTGCGGCGCCCGCAGCCTCCGGGGCCGCCGCAGCGCGAGGAGCCGCCTGCGCAGCTGTCAGCGCCGCGCCGCTCCCCCGCACCTCCCCTCCCGCTGCGGGCCCTTCGGGGAGCCCGCATCTCCGCTTGGACGCGCCCTCGGGGCGGACGGCGCAGCCTCTTCCTGGCAGCGTCCTCCTGCCCCAGGGCCTGGCGCGCGGAGGAGGGGCGCTGCCCTACCCACCGGCCGCCCTCGGGGCCAGCCCCCGTTGCAGCGCTGGCCTCCCGCTGCTTCCCCCTTAGGGAGAGGGGTCCCTTCCCTCCCCACGAAGCTTGGGGACCTTGGGTCGGCCACCTGCAGTGGGGTTCCCATCCGCAGAGAGTAGGCCATTTCTGCAGTTGTCCTCGCCCCTCGTTACTCCCTTCCCCCCGGCCTGTTTTGGGGCTCTCTGGTCTCTGTGCAAACACCCATCCATCCTTCCTCTGAACCTCTAGCTTGCTTCCCGGCTGAAAGAGGAGCTTCTCCCAACTACCCCCTGCTCATTTTACCCCAGGTTTTTCACCGGTTTGATTTGAGAGAAAAACCAGGCTTAGGAATTAAAGAACCTTCACTCTTCATATACGGTTATCTTTTTCCTTGGAACTTTTATTTCCGCGAGCATTTACTGGATGTAGATTTTTTTGTAAGACGGCTGTTCTCTGTTGGAATTCTTTACATGGGCGTGAATGAAAAGGCCTCGGGAAAAGTTGGTTTAACTGTGAGAACCATTTTGGACTCTTAATTAGCGCAGCTTAAGCTGAAAAAACACGTTCGTGGCGATAGTTCAGGGCCTTTTGCTAATGACTTTAAAACAATATTAAAATTCCACATATTTGACAGTTTATGTTCGGGAAAGTCATGTGGATATGCTGCAAAATTAAGGCAGGCCTATTTCTTGTAGAAATGAATCAAATAAAAAGCATTTAAGTGGCTGTTGTTTAAGCATGGAAATCAACTTTTATGAATTTGCAGAAATGACATAGCATTAAGCAGAACCATTGTGGACAGAAAAGAGGGCTTGCCTTATAGCCCAGCCAGGTGGGTAGAGGATGCTCACGATGTTCACTGCTAGGCCACACTCAAGACCAGCAATTGAAAGCAGTGAGGTTGAGTTTCAGATCTTAGCACCCCTGCCCCACAACCGTCTTTTCCCTTCCACCATTTTGAAAATTTTAAATACCCTATTCAGATATAGCTTGAATGGGACTGTCTAGGACAGTGATTTGTAACCTTGGTTGCTTATTAGAATCAACCCCAAAACTGTTAAAAACCTGATGCCCAAATCACTACAACTAGGATCTCTGACAGTGGAACCCAGACATCAAGTATAAGTTAAAGGTCTCCAGGTGAGTGCAGTGTGCAGCCAAGGGTGAGAACCACTTACCTAGGAGAAGCTTAAGGAATGGTTAAGGCTTAAGCCATTAAGCAGAAGTATATAACCGTGAATTTTCCAGTTAACTCTATTGTAGTGTTTTTACCCCTCTGGCTTTTGTATTTAGCTCATTCTGACAATATCCTTTAGTTGCAGAAAAGAAGAAATGGCGGGGGGGCGGTGCATTTTATTCTCTCAAAATCAGAAACACAACATATTAGGGACTAGTGGAATCCAAGGTTTTCTCTCCAACTTTTACTGTGAAGAGGTCGTCTAGAGATCACCTGAAATTATGTCGGAAAATTTTGTGTATATTTTCCTAGGCGATTTGTAGCCTTCATCAAATTTCCAAATGATTTTGACCTTCCAAAATAATCACAATTTTATTTGTGTAGTGGGCTAACTAGCCTTATTTTAAAATTTTCAAGAAGTCGGTCACTATTTTTGTGCTTCTTTTGCTGGTCATTGAGAATGTTTGAACAAGTTCTGAAAATATAGTTGCTTTTTGGAAAACAACTGAGTCAAGTAAAATTCGTTACAGTAGTCAAATGTCCTCTCTCATAACTAGTTTAATAAAGCATTTGCAGTTTAACATAGTGTAAATCAAAAATTATCACTAATTTTGAATTAATTAGATATAGTTAATGAGATTGTACATATTCATCAAGAAGATTAAAAGTCCCATTTTCTGGCTGGGCGTGGTGGCTCACGCCTGTAATCCTAGCACTCTGGGAGGCTGAGGCGGGAGGATCTCTCAAGGTCAGGAGTTCAAGACCAGCCTGAGCAAGAGTAAGACCCTGCCTGTACTAAAAATAGAAAGAAATTAGCTGGACAACTAAAAATATATAGAAGAAATTAGCTGGACATGGTGGTGCATGCTTGTAGTCCCAGCTACTTGGGAGGCTGAGGCAGAAGGATTGCTTGAGCCCAGGAGTTTGAGGTTGCTGTGAGCTAGGCTGACACCACAGCACTGTAGCCTGGGCAACAGAGCAAAACTCTGTCTCAGAAAAAAAAAAGTCCAGTTTTCTGACCTGTGACCAAGGTGATTTAGAAAAAAAAAAACTGCATAGGAATTTTACATCTGGATTTCTTCTTGATGCTAATAACCAATGAAAATATCTCGTAGGATGCCCTTTGGGAACCAGAGTGGAAAAATAAGTATTTTGTAATGGCTGAATAGTCTTAGAGGAATTAAAGGAAGAGTGCCTTGTTTATTTTTGTTCATTTGTCACCTCACGTTTTGCCATCACCATCCTTTGGTTGTATAGGCCGAGGATATCCAACCCAACTATTTCACTGTACTGTATTCCAAATTTTGGCTCTGAATGCCCAGTTACTAAAAAGAAGTCAGTTTTATTTCCAGTATGCAACTTTTCAAGTGCAGTATATTTTAGGAGCATTTGTTTACTTACATCACATCAATCATTTATATGCTTAAATCATTTTACTTAGAATAATTTATTTTTTTAGACCATTTAAAAACTTTTTTAGGTATAAAAGTGAATTTTAGCATGAGAAAAGAGAGCACGGTGAATTTTCAAAAGCTGACAAATATCATGTCTTAGGTTGTTTTAAGTATTGCTGTATAATACCTAATTTAATACTTTGCTCATGGATTTCCTCTTATGTTTGTAAAAGGTTTTTTCACCTTTGTTATGCAAACAATCCTTTGAAGTAGGTAAAGGCAGGGGGGATTTCTGTTTTATACCTGGGGATTTGTAGGCCTAGATTATGTAGGCCAAGGTTATTTAAGCAGTTAGTGATAGATCCAGATGGAAACCCAAGTCAGTATTAGGACTCCTAGTTTTAAATTTTTTTGTGTGTGAATCCATGGTAGTTTCTGTTTTTTTAGGTAATAATCTGCTAAGAAATCTTTTTTGCTAATTCACTGGCCTTCCAAACTAGGATGATTTTAGTGAAAATTTGCATTGAATGACATTCCTTTTCTATTTTACTTGAATTTCTCAGTCTTTCCTCCAGTTCTCAAAGCTTTACTCCATTAATTCTGTCAGCATGGAGCTTCTGCTGTCTGCCCTGTAGTACCTTGTGTTTGCAATGCGAGTTGTGGTACCTGTTCTTAAGGAGTTTACAATCTAATGTGTAATAACGTCTGTGTTAGGATGGAACTCTAAATAAGAAATAGAGCAAAGGAAGTTATATCTGGCCATCTCTACATTAAAGTGTCAGAAGTGGTCTCTTTGAATTGATTTCTGAGAACAAAGTAAGCGGTGGCCGTAAAGACATAGTATGGAGATTCCCAGGCTTACATATAAACTAGTTATAAAACACTCCAGTGGTGGAGCCTTAAGGAGTGCCCAAGTTTTTCAGTTAAATGTCCTAAAAGTGTCATCTACTTTATCACTTTATAAAGAAAGTATATTTTATA
Organism: Indri indri; assembly: GCA_004363605.1. Lineage (NCBI taxonomy): Eukaryota > Metazoa > Chordata > Mammalia > Primates > Indriidae > Indri > Indri indri. Next base: position 10,062 of record RJWJ010015492.1, on the reverse strand, counting down.
ATAAAAACTCTTGAAAGAAACTCAGAATATTCTGAATAGATTATTTTTTAAAAATCATGTGAAATGTAGCTTTATGATCAGTTTTCCTTGTTTTTCTCATTTCTCTGCTAGATACGTATAAAAATTTATTAACTGGCATTTGGGAAGATTGACTTGGTGGAGAAAGATTATTGCATTGAGAACTGGGAGAAGAAAGAAAAGAGAATTTAATGAGTTCTTACTACATGCATACATGATTTCTTTTAATCCTTGCAAGAGCCCTGTAAGACAAGTATTACCTTTCATGTAAGTTGAAGAAACAGGCCAGGCATGGTGGCGCACACCTGTAATCCTAGCACTTTGGGAGGCCAAGGTGGTAGGATTGCTTGAGGTCAGGAGTTCGAGACCAGCCTGAGCAAGAGAGAGACCCTGTCTCTACAAAAAAATACAAAAATTAACTGGGCTTGGTGGTGTGTGCCTGTAGTCCCAGCTATTCAGGAGTCTGAGGCAGGAGGATCTCTTGAGCCCAGGAGTTTGAGGTTGCAGTGAGCTATGATGATGCCACAGCACTCTAGCTGGGGCAACAAAGTTAGACCCTGCCTCAAAAAAATCAAAATAAATAAATAAAGTTGAAGAAACAGTCTTAGTGGTTAAATAACTTAGTCTACTCATTCAACTAGTAATTAGTAAAGGCTGAATTTTACTTTAGGATTTTGCCCCCTCTGAAGCCCATGGATTTTGCATTACCTTACCAGTTCTGCTACTTATTGCTAGCTTTATGGTTTTATGGAAAACAGTTCACCTGTGGGCCATCGTTTTTTCCATCTGTAAAGTAAATTCAATGGGATAGTTACTAAGGTTTCTTCACTGCAAGTAAATCTTCCTTGATTAAATGAAAGTATTGTCTGGCTAGTAGAAAGTAAAAACATATCTGGAGTAATGATATTTGGGCTTGTTTTTGTTATGGTGTAGTTTATATCTACTTTAGAACTATTTAAGTGACACATTACTTTTGAGAATCAGTTTGAAGCCAGGCTGTATTATTTTATGTTGTAGAGTGTCTGAGACAGAAGGTCTATTATAAATCCTTTTAAACTATGAAGATACCATGTTACTGTTTGTTACTATTTGTTGATTACGTGTAGCCCTTTCCGTATGGGTACCTGGTTGAATTTGTGAGCCACCAGAGTATACAACTTTAAGGGTCACTGGGAACATTTATATTCTACTATAGACCAGTGTTTTCAAAATATGTTCTATGACCTAATAGTAGGTCATAAATCATTTTTGTGGGTCAGAAACAACATTAAAAAATTAAATGGAAAAGTAAATGTTAAGAGTGTATCATAGCTTAGAGAGGGAAATACTGTTTCCTGAAATTTGTTTGAAGTGTTTATGATGTATATGAATCTGGATTGCACTATATTGTATAGTGAAAGTCATGGTTAACAATGTTTGAAAAACACTTCTCCAGAGCAACATTTCTCAACTGAAGCACTATTGACATTTTGGGCCAGATGATTGATTCTGTGTTGTGGGGGTCGTCCTGTGTATTGTAGGATGTTTAGCCACATCCCTGGCTTTTACCCTCTAGTTGTCAGTAGTGCTGACGACCCAAACTGTCTCCAGGCCTTGCCGTTTATCTCCTAGGGGACAAAATTGCCCCCCTGGTGAGAGCTGTTGCTTTAGAGCAAGTGTTCTTTCTGACAATTTACTCTCTTGGATCTGAAAAGTTGGCTTTATGAATGGGACTAACTTTGTATCTGTGGAAAGAGCATAGATATTAGAGTCATGGAGGCTTGGTCTCTGTTTCATTGTCTGCTAGGTATATGATTCAGGGTAAGTTATTTTTCTGAGCCTCAGTTTTTAAATCTATGAAATGGGGATTATTATATATCTACTTCCCAGATTGTCTTAAGAATTAAAAACATCTGAAACACCCAGTGTAGTGCCTAGCACATCATAGGCCTCAGTATGTTCCAGAAATTATTGGTGTCCAGGTTTATTTTTTTCTCAAACAAGCCTATGTATTTGTATAACTTTATGGAGGCAAACACAATTTTTAAAAACTACTCATATAAATAGACTTTTTTAAAAAATTAAATCGTATGTTTATGGTTATTCTTTTAACTACTAAATCTACTAACTTTAGGTACCAGGTTAAAAACATTTGCACTTTCCATGTGGAGAAAAACTGACTTGGGTAGTATCTTTAGGGACATCTCTCCCTGCCCCCCCCCCCCCCCCCCCCCGGCCTTTTTTGCGTTGTTTTCACTTATCAAATCAACAAACATATATTGAGGATTTAATACAGATGAAACTCATATCTTCGACCTGTTGTACAAACCATTTTTCTGTTCTCCACCAAGAGTATGACTTCATCTATTGGTCATTTTTTTCCAGCTTTATTGAGGTATCATTGACAAAAAAGGTATATATTCAATGTGTACAACGTGATGGTTTGATAGACATGTACATTGTGTAATGATTACCAAAATCAAATTAATCAAAACATCCATTACCACAAGTAGTTATCCTTTGTGTGTGTGTGTCGGGGGGCGGGGGCGCGGAGGATGAGGACACTGAAGATCTGTTCTCACAGCAAATTTCAAGTAAACAATACAGTGTTATTAACTATATGGTCACTAGGCTGTACATTAGATCCTTGGAACTTTTTCATTGTATAACTGAAAGTTAGTGTTCTTTGATCAACAGCTCCTCATTTCCTCTAACCTCCAGCCCCTGGCAACTACTTTTCTACTCTCTGTTTCTATGAGTTCTACTTTTTTAGATTCCATGTATAAGTGAGATCATACATTATTTGTCTTTGTGTCTGGCTTATTTCACTTAGTATAATGTCCTTCAGGTTCATCTGTGTTGTTGCAAATGTCAGGATTTTCTTCTTTTTTATGTCTGAATAATATTCCATTGTGTGTGTGTGTATCACATTTTCTTTATCCATTTGTTAGTAGGTTGGTTCCATATTTTGGCTATTGTGAATAATACTGCAGTGTACATGGGAGTGCAGATATCTCTTGGAGATACTGATTTCATTTCCTTTGGACATATACCCAGAAGTAGGATTGCTGTATCATATGGTAGTTCTAATTTTAATTTTTTGAGGAACCTCCATACTGATTTCTGTAATGGCTGTACCAATTTCTTTAAGGAATTCTAATGATATTTTATTAATATGTTGGGCTGAATACAGAAATAACAACAGAAAAGCCTAAGTAAGGCTTACAGATGCCTAGGTAGGGCTTATATTCTGTGTTCTTTAAATACGTTAACTTATTAAATCATCACGAGAACCCTATGAGGTAGTTAATATTATTAGCCTTATTTTACAGATGAAGAAACTGAGGTACAGAGAAATGTAGTGACTTGCTGGCAGAACAGATTCACATTTAGGCAATTTGGCTTCAGAGTCAGTGCTTTTAATCACTATGCTGGATTGACTCTATAATGTAGAATCTCTTTTTGTAGCTAATTTGATTCTCATTTTGTAGCATGAAACTAGGCTTTAGCCTGTTGTTAAATCTAAAAGACTTTATAATAGTCTTATGAGAATATATACAAAATTTCCTGCATGTCCTGTAAGATATTATTAATATTTTCCTTAAGTCAGGGCATTGCAGTCCTCCCTGAGTATCCCTGGGGAATTGGTTCCAGGATCCCCCCATGGATACCAAAATCCACAGTTGCTCAAGTCCCTTATATAAAATAGTATTTGCATATAACCTATGCACATCCTCCCATATACATTAAATCATTACTAGATTACCTATAATATCTAATACAATGAAAGTGCTTTGTAAATAGTTGTTATACTTATTTATTATTTTATATTGTTTTTAATTATTTTTAAAAAATATTTTAAATTTGCCATTGGTTAAATCTGTGGATGCGGAACCCATGGATACAAAGGGTTGACTGTATTTACTTTTTTGCCATTAAAAAAAATTATAGCCATTATTAATGCTTTCTTTTGATTTGTGTCATATTTCTACTAAGATTATTTTTAAGGTTTTTTTCCCCCCAATAAAATGACAAATGATAGATGACAGAGCATCAAAACAGAGACCAGGCACTAATGAATGTTGTTATCCTCTTGTGTGACATTTCTTACGGTATTTAAAATCTACGGTATGGGTTTAACAGAATGTCCTGCCTGTTGTTTTTGGATGGCTCAAGAGCTAAGTGTTGTTTTTACATTTTTAAATAGTTAAAAAAAAATCAAAAGACTAATAATATTTAGTGATATGAAAATTATATGAAATTTGGACTTCAGTGTCTATAAATACAAAGTTTTATGGAAATACAGCCACGCTTACTCAGTTACATATTGTCTATGACTACTTTTGTGCTACAACAGCTAAGTCAAATAGTCGCTACAGGCTGGGAGTAGGCTTACACCTGTAATAGTAGCACTTTGGAAGGCCGAGGAGGGAGGATCGCTTGAGGCCAGGAGTTCTAGACTAGCCTGGACAATATAGTGAGATCCTGTCTCTACTAAAAACAAAAATAAAAAAGATTAGCTGGGCATGGTGGTGCACATCTGTAGTCCTAGTTACTCAGGAGGCTGAAGATGGAGGGAGGATCTCTTGAAGTCAGGAGTTTGAAGCTGCAGTGAGCTGTGATTGATTGCACCACTGCACTCCAGCCTGGGTGACAAAGCGAGATCCTGTCTCTAAAGAAAAAAAATAGTTGCTCCAGACCATATGCCCTGCAAAAGTTAAAATATGTAGTGTCCGGCCCTTTACAGAAAAAAATTGCCAACCCCTGTTCTAGATGATTTACTTATACATTGTGGTTAACTTTTCATTGTCTTATTTCCTTTAACGAGAATGTATACTATAAAGGCAGAGATCTTTGTTCACTGATGTATGTATCCCAAGTACCAAGAACAGTGCTTGGCTCAATAATAGCTGCTCAGTAGATATTTGACTAAAGTAAGAAAAGTGTGATTTTATAAAAATGAATGTTTAATTTTTAAAATGTGATAGTTAACATCAAGTACCAAGCAACTGTGTGAAGTACAGGTGTTTTATTATTCCTGTTTAACCCCAAGAAGAGACTAAGACATTGAGAGTGAAAAGTAACTTGCCCAGGGTTATACAGTTAAATCATTGGTAGAACTGGGATCTGATTCTAGGGAATCTGACTCTATAACTGGTTCTCTATAAATGACTCTTAATGCCTAATCTGTATTGCCTTTTATAGATGATACTCAGTTAACTGTTACGTATAGTGGAATAGTTTTGCTTTAGAAGTTTGTATGTTATCTGTTTTGATGCTCTGTCATCTGACTACAATTCTTGCTGAGAACAGGCAATAAGACAGTTTAGACTGTGCTCCATTTCAGGGATACTAGATCATACTTTAGAAAGCAAGTCTAGGAAGTGTGGTGTTAGTACTTTTCCCCTTTCATTTACCTATTTGTTGTATTTAGCCAAATCAGGTTTCCCCCTTTAAAATGAATTTTGAAATTGGAATTGATATAATAGAAGGTAAATTTAGTATAGTAGGTAATGGAGGGGCTTGAATTTTACTTTGAATTTTAATGTGAAGCAAGTTTCTTGATAATATGTACATTTTAAACATTAGAATTTAATTTTCCAGTAAGTGTAAAAAATTAAAGTTACATCAGAATAGTAGTTTTCTCTTGTTGAATACTAGAATTGAAGAAGATATAGTGTATGTTTCTTTATATTTTTTTGTGTGTGTTTTCAAGTGCATTTACTTTCTCATGTCCTGCTATACTAAGATTCCACATTGCACTATTACAGTGCTTCCAGTTAAGAAAAGTAGGTGATTTCTTATATAAGCTGCTAAATGTTTATCTCAGTTTTCTTTAAAAGAGAATAGCTCCCCTAGCGTTATCTAATAATGTTCTAGTAGGTCAATATTTTATAATTATTTCCTGAACAGATTACTGTCATCTTGGTGGTAAAGGAGAGGGGACCTGATTTAATTCTTTTTATTTAAAGAAACTGTGTGATCTGTGTATGCGTCATTTTTGTATATCACCAGGCCATTCAGAATGCAAACCACCATCTTCCTGGCCTTGTGGACTTTTTAATGATAACATTATAACTTGTTAATTTATGAATTACCTTTACTTGTACTTTAATGTAACCAAGTTTTAGGGAAGTATCTTGCTATGTGCAAAAGTAAACAGGGATGCATTTGAATATTTCTTACTGGTATGTATTTATATGTATTGATTATGCCTTTCTTTTTAAATTTTTATTCAGCTGTCTAAAACCAATTTTTCCAACAACAACGATTTCCGTGCTCTTCTGCAGTCTTTGTATGCTACTTTCAAGGAGTTCAAAATGCATGAGCAGATTGAAAATGAATACATTATTGGTTTGCTTCAACAACGCAGCCAGACCATTTATAATGTACATTCTGACAATAAACTCTCTGAGATGCTTAGCCTCTTTGAAAAGGGACTGAAGAATGTTAAGGTGAGTTGCAAACATGGGTTATTTAAACTATCACAATTTGCGCCATCTTCTGGTATGTCCTTGGTAAAACATGTTAGCATTCTATAGTAAATGACATTATGTTAAAGAAAAAAATTAGTTTGTTACTTGTTAAAGACAGCAAGGAAGACTTTATTCAAGAGGGAAGCATGCAGTGGGGGCTTACAGTAGGGGAGAGATACTGGGCTTGACTCTGAACACAACGAAGACAAGTAGAATTTCTTTTCAGCCTCAGGCAGTTGCTTCTGAGGGTCCCTAAGTCTCTCGTAAGCCCCAGTGGGGGTAGGAGGCCCAAAGTTCAAGTGACTGTAGGGCATTTAGGGCCTTTAGGAGAAAGGAAAAAGTCTATCTGGGGTGGACAGAGGAATGGAGGAGCTAGAGGTTTAAAAAGGGGCATATTAAAGGATTCAAGGGAGCTGAAGGGAAGTTTGCAGGTGGAAAAAAGGAGGAAGGAGGAGCAGGAGCAATGGGAAGGGTGAAGTCTTAGTTTTCCAAAGAAGCCAGTGAAGTTCAAGTTATCCTTAGTAAAGTCATGCAGCGCGAAAGGAAGTAGAGTTAGCTCCATAATGATGAAGCATATTGTCGCAGGGATTCAAGAACAGAGTTTGAGTTTACTGAGACGTTCCCATGGGAGGAGGACCAGATAGAGTAGAGAGGCCTTACAAAAAGACGGGAAAAAATTTCCAGGCCAGGAGTGAGTCCTCACTTGAAACAAAGAGCTAGGAAAAAAAATCTTTCTAGACCAGGACCAGGTCTTAGAGTGTGGGAATAAACCCTCACTCTAAAGAGTCAAGGAGAAAGACTTCCAGCCCAGTAGGTACCTTTCAAGCAAAGAAGCCTGGACATCTAAGTCAGCTTCAGAGAGTAGACTTAGAACTTTAAGTGTCAGTATCTGTTCTTACTGTGCTTCAGTGAACTGTCAGCTGGAGCACTAGGTCCCCAATTAGCCAGGAATGAAGACAAAGGCTTTAAAGCTGTACGCTTGGAATACTTGCTGAAAGGTCTGGTGATCCCATGATGAATCTGATACTATCTGAGTCACAGGCACCGTAATGTAAAGAAAAAATTATTCATGACACTTGTTAAATATATAGTAAGGAAGACTTTATTCAAGAGAGACTGCAGCAATGGGGATTTTGCAGTAGGGGAGAGAGATTGGCCTCAACACTGAATACAGTAAGGACAAATAGGGGTTTTATAGCCATGGAGCAGGGTGGGAGTCAGTAGGTGGAAAATTACTGAGAGAAAACATCAAGGCCAGGGGGATTCCTGATAGGCTGACTCTACAAAATTTCTTGCTGAAAATCAGTCAGGTGATAAGATATTGAGGGTGGGGGATAAGGAATTGGATCAGATATTGAGGGTGGTCACATGCCAAGGGTGGGGAATTTTTGCTAAACTAACTCAGGAGGATTCTTGCTAAAACTGGACTTAGTGGGCCAAGGACAGAGTCTAAGGTTAGACCTAGTCGAGAAGAGGAGGACTCAAGAGAAGCCTGACTCAGATTTGGAGGTTTGGTAAGAGTCTTTGTCAGTTACCTCTTTATTACTATTTAATAAAATTTTATAATGAATGCTCTTCACCAAAGCTTAAAGTTGTTTTTGTAAATTGAAATTTTAATTACCATAAAATCATTACATTTTGTTAACATTTGCTGAACTCTTAAAGGAGATCTATCAGTGTAGTTAATGGTAACCAAAGGTAAAATTATTACTTTGAATGAATAAACTCTTTAATTTTATAGATTTTATTTATTTTAAAATTGAATGTCAGCTATAGTGTTTACTACATTTTGTTCTTCCTTGTTGTAGGGAACAGAGGTAGTTAATCAGGATAATTTTTTGTTATATAAAATTAAAGATTTTTTAGTGTAGTTGAGGATAATACAGAGAGATTTTCTTCCTAATTACATTTATGTATTATAGGATATTTGAAATTTGATCTTAGTTTATTCCCCTTCTGGCTGGGTGAAGCATAGGCTTAAGTTACAGCTCTGTCAAATCACGTGCACTTAGAGATTTATGTTCTAGAAAGGCTGTTCTGCAGCAGGGAGGAGGATGGGGTGAAGGGAAAGAAAAGACTCAAAGAAGAAGATCATAATAAAAAAATTATTCTAGTAATCTCTAGACAAATAACTCAGCAGCTACTTGGTGGGGAGGTGAGAGGTTTGGTAGGGGTAGTGTACTGGCGAATAATGGGAGGGAGATTTACTTTTTTATTGAATATTTCTTTATATTCTTTGAATTTTATATCATATGTTACCAACATGAATACCTCTTCAGTAAGATCTAAACCAAAGTTGTGACTAGTGGAAATAGGAGGGGTCAGACTTGAGAATTATGTAGGAAATAAAATTGATAGAATGTAGTGATTGTATATAATGGGAGGAGGAAAGAAGAAAGACAAAAGAAATAAGAATGAAAATTGAGCCTGACTTTCTAGGATATATAGAAGAGGGTTGAGACATAAAACAGATCCATTCTGGAAAGGTTAGGTTTGAATTGCTGTGTAATCCAGGTGGGCATTTATTAATGGGAAGAGTTAAAGGGATTTTAAGGTCAGATAAATGATCTGGTATGGAAAAGCAAATTTGATAATTAGCATAGAAGTGGAAACGGAAGCTGTCTGGATATGCTCAGGGAAAATGTGTAAAATCCTAAGAGAATGGGACATTGGATTAAATATTGGGAAGCAGTTGAATAAATTAGTTCAAGAAAAAGAGGGGACTCGAGAGGACTCAATAGGGATGGAATATTCCGATATTTTTAAAGTTTTCATTATTTTGTATATTTTCCACATGTTTTAAGTTGAGAGGGCTGATAAAGAAGTGATGGATAAGTTATAGGGAGATGTGATCTTAGTTCATATGAGGAAGAACTTTTTAGCTGTTTAGAGTTGCCCAGAATTTGAATGATTTACTTGAAGATGTACTGAGCTCCTTCCCTTTAGAAGTGTTGACGCTAATGTATATGACTTTCTGTCAGGATAATTTTAGCAGCAGGTATAGTTGACCATGGACAACACAGTGGTTGGGGTGCCAATATCTGACCCAGCTGAAAATCTGTATATAAGTTCTAACTTTCTCATAACTTTTGACTGCCCCCAAACTTAACTACTTAATAGACTACTGCTGTTGACCGGAAGCCTTACTGATAACGTAAACAGTCAACACTTACTTAGTGTATGTATTATATACTGCATTTTTACAATAAAGCAAACTAGAGAAAAGAAAATGTTACCAAGAAAATCATGAGGAAGAAAAAATATAGTTACTATTTATTGAGTGGGAGTGGATCATCATGAAGATCTTCATCCTTGTCATCACATTGAGTAGACTGAAGAGGAGGATGAGGAGGGGTTGGTCTTGCTGTCTCAGGAGTAGCAGAGGCAGAAGAAAATCCACATCTATGTGGACCTTCACAGTTCAAACCTATGTTGTTTATGGGTCGATTAAATTCTGAATTTAATTGCAGGATATACTAGATAACCTTAAAGGGGTTCTGTAATGATATAATAGGCTTGGAGATATATTAAGAGAATAGACATATAGAAATTATACAAATAAGAAGCAAAGTCAATAGAAGTTTTATGC
>RJWJ010015491.1:0-36089 GCA_004363605.1 Indri indri | reverse complement strand
GTTTAATGTACAATGTTAGCTAACATTAGATTGTTCTAATGTACAGTGAATGCGTTCCAGTAGGAAGTGATTGTAGCACTAATTAGGCTTTCTGGTTCAGTCAATTAGCTCAGAAGGGGAAGAGTCTTCCTACCGTGATCTAGATATTGCTTATATTCTTAGTTTGTTTTTGGTCTATTACTTTTTGATCGAAAAAGCTGAAAACTCTAATGTGAAATTGTATAATGAGCCTTGGAAAATTATGAGCCTAAAGAGACACCTCATCAGGTCAATTTTCAAGTTTTATTTGGTTAGTGGTACGAAGAGGCTGATGCAGTAGTTGTTGATTTTTAACAATCCTTTCCTGATTACCCCTTTCCTTTACTTTAATTTGGCTTTAATTAATTTATTAATTAGATTAACTGATGAATTAATTAATTTACTTTACTTTTGGTTTAATTTAAAACCATAATTATACTCCATATAAAAATAGAAAAGCATAAAAGTCAGTTGTAAGATAAACTTATATAAAAGAATTGTGTTTAAGTAAATTTAAAAAGAAACAAAGAACTAGAGCCAAAATTCTTCCCCAAATTAGTCTATAAAAGCAATGCAATCTACAAATACAGTAGATCAACATGACAATCTGATTCTGAAATTAAGACAGAACGGCAAAGAAAAGAGAACATCCAAGATCATTGTCAATAACAAGAACAAGGAGTGGGAGATTTGTCCTATCTGACATCAACATTTTTATCAAATCTATAATGGTTAGGACAGGATGACATTTGCATGGGATTAGATAAGCAGAATAATGGAAAAGAATAAAGAGTCCTAAAATAATCCTGCACAAATAATTTGGAGCAGAAATTAAAGATGAGTGGAGGAAAATAATGGTTATTCAACCAGCCAGCTGGGAACAATTGGTTATCTATAAGGAAATAAATAAATTTGATTCTTAACCCATATCTCATCCAAAAAATAGTTACTAGTTGTATATTTAAGACAAATACAAAAGGATTATAGAAATTATAGAATAAAGAATCAAACACCTTTACAGCCTCAGAGCATAGGATTTCTTAAGCAATAATAAAATCTATACACTATGAAATAAAAGGCATATCTCTACATTAGAACTAAAAACTTGTGTTCATGTTCATCACAAGACATAAGGAGTTAAAAAGACAAGTCACAGAATAGGAGGTTTGTGCTATACATATTTTTGGTAAAAGATTTATATTAGAATCAATAAGAGAAAACAACCCAATGGAAAAATAAATGAAAATGCAAATGGATGTTTTACAGCAAAGGCAACACAAATGACCCTGTATACATGAAAGGATGCTTGTCTTTATTGGTAATCAGAAAAATACAAATTAAAGCCACAGTAGAAATTGTTAATTAACTTTTGTGAAAATTAAAATTATGACGAATTTAAAAATTCAGCCAAAAACAAGGTAAGGGTCTCTATCACACAGCCGGTGATAGAATAAATTATTACAGCTACCTGGGAAAAAGTTTATCTTGTCATTACTAAGGTATATTGAACATAAGTATATCCTATGATTCAGGAATTTCATTCCTAAATATATACCATAGAAAAACTCTAACGCATGAGGGAAGAGGCTTTGTATAATGATATTCTTAATGGTCCCAAACAGGAAATGACCTAATTGCCCACCAACAGGACAATGGATAAATGTGATGTATTCATACAATAAACTAAAACATAGGAGTGAAAGGTAATGAATTACTATTACATGCATTAATGTATGCACATAAGGGTATATATTACTGAGGGAGTATATATTATTTGGAAGGGTGAGGGATAAGGGGAGTTTAATAAATATGGAGCTCTAGGGGACTTCTAAGGCGCTCATAACATTCATTTCTTATCCTGTGTGGTGGTCTCATGGATGTTCATTTTATTATTATTCATTAAACTATACAGATGGGTTCTATTAACTTTTGTGTACATGTTATATTTCACAATAATCAAACACCTTTTTAAAGGATCAGAGTAGTCAAATTTTAAAATTCTTGGAAGTTCCCTAAAGTCCTCTTCAAAATCTTTGTTCAAAATGTTTTAATTAGGTGGAGACTCATTTGAAATAACTACCTCTCTGCAGTATTCCTTCAATTTAAATGAGGTGTAGAGTGGAAACATACAGGTTACTCATCAAAAAATCGATCCAGAGATTTTAGGAGCAAAAACATGCTCCTTCAAGATCACTACCACATCAGTTTTGCTCATAACTATATCCCTAATACCTGGCCTGGTATATGACACATAGTAGGTGCTCAATAAATATTAATATTTTTTGAACGAATGAATGAATGTGACATATCATGAACAAAGAGGATTAGATTCATAATGGGTCTTTAAATTCTATTTGGATATATCCAATAGTACAGAGAATAATAAAATGATCTCCAATTGTATTAGTCAACGTATAGACTAAGCTGCCGTAACAAAGAGACCCCCTAAAATTGCAGTGCTTTGAATAAGAGAGTAATGTATATTTCACTCATGTACCAGTCCAAAGTAGGAGTGAGGGGACCTCGAGTATATATACAACTCTGCTCTTGGAGGTTTCCAGGAATTCAGTTTCTTCCTCTTGTTTTAACATCCCCTGGAACAGGGGTTGGCAAACACTGTCTGTAAAGGGCAGATTGGAAGCATTTTAGGCTTTGCCAAACACAAAGATATCTGTGGTATATTCTTCTTCTTTTTTTAATTTTACAAGTCTTCAAAATTGTTATAAAAAAAAAAAATTCTTAGCTCAAGAAGCATATAAAACGAGACATTTGGCCCAAGAACCATACGCCCTGTTCCAGAACACTGTCTGTAAATTCAGGAATGAGGGTTGAAACTGAATTACCAGCAGTACATCATATTCCTGCACATGAGAAACAAGAACAAGAAGATGTAAAGACAAGCAATTTCCTCTAAGGAAGTGAGTGGGAAGTCACAGACATCACTTCTAATCACATTACCTTGGCAAAGATTTAGTCATATGATCATACACAGCTGCAAGAGACACTGGAAAACCTAATCTCCAGCTAGGCAGCCACGTGCCCTTTTAAACCCAGGTGAAAGTTTCTATTCCTGTAGAAAATAAAAGGAGTAATATAATATTGCAGATAGAGATGCAACCTACTCTATAAACATCTACACAATTCCATTCCCTTCACTCCTTCCTTGAAGATAACCTCTCTCCAGAATTTGCTATTTATCATTCCCATTCATATGTATTTTCCCATGATAATTTCTTTTTAGTTTTTGTCTGCATGGTATCATACTAGAGGCATCATTTTGCAATTTTTTTTTCCATTCAGTCTTATGTTTTTGAGTCTTTTTCCCCTTGCTAATGCATATCGCTCTAGTTCACTCAATTTGCCTGCGTTACGGTGTTCATTATGTGAATGTAATACAAACTATTTATCAATTCTCCTGTTGGTGAAAATTAGTTTGCTTCCAATTTTTCTCCGAGGTCCAGAGCTCAGACAAAAGGTGTTAGTGATAGTCCGGGATGGAGATGGCCATGCCCTGAGCAAAGGTCTGTACTATGAAAATTAAGAAAACAGCAGATTCAGGGGGAGGAAAACTTGTTTTTAATCTCCTTCACTGGCACTTCTTCCTCTTAAATTTTAGTTTTCCCCAAAGCTTTGTCCTTTTTTTTTGTTCTATAATCTCTCAGTAGGCAATGTCATCTGCTCCAATGAATCAAAGTATATAGTCAGCCACTACAGCAATTCAGGTTTCAATCTTGCTTGGCTGCTCAGACCTCCTTTGTTCCCTCTTCCCTCTCTGCGGCTCCCTTTCGAAAGCACTACGCCCACCATTTACTCATAAAGAACAATTCAGCTCTCTCTACTCTCTGTCCGCACATTTAATCCCACACCTTGTTTTTAGAGAGGGGGCATATCTAACAACTCAGCATAAAGTCTGAAAAACTCTATATGGAGACTTAAGTTCCAGACAGGGGCCTGCCATCCCTCCAGTCTGTGTGTGTGTTGTTATTTGTGGCAGCTTTCTCTTTTGGAGGTGTTGGGGCAAGAGGGAGGGGTTGGAAGGAAGTAGTCATGTTTCTTTCTAGTTAGGTGGCATCCTCCTTTGTGTGTGTTTGTCTGAAAACTTCCTTTGCGTGTTCTCCCGATGCATGAATAAGCACTGATTGATTTAAATACTTGTATGTTTCAGCCACGTTCAACCCTTTGAATCTCGGGCTTAAATATAGCTGACAGAGTTAGCGCTAATTAATTAACGACACTTTATTTTGCATAGCTAGAGTAGGGCACTTTGGAAATTAATGCAGATTTATGTAAAAATAACCAAATTAATACTGCTCTGGCACTTCTCTTTTTTTGCTTTTATTATTTTTTTTTTAATTGGCACATAATAATTGCACATATTTATGGGGTACACTGTGATGTTTTGATACAAGTATACAGTGCATGATGATCAAATCGGGGTAATTGGCATATTCGTCACCTGGAACATTTATCATTTCTCTGTGTTCGGAACATTCAAAGTCCACTCTTCCAGCTATTTGAAAATATACAATAAGTTGTTGTTTATTATAGTCACCCTGTAGTGCTACACAACACTGAACTCATCTATCCTATCCAGCTGTAGTTTTGTTAACCAGCCTTTGGCTGTCTGTCCCTCTCCTCTATCCTTCCCTGTCTCTGATATCCTCTATTCTACTCTCTACTTCCATGCAATCACCTTTTTTAGCCCCCACGTATGAGTGAGAACATGTGGTATTTATCTTTCTGCTGGCATTTTTTTTTAACAGGACCAGAGTCTGTCTCACTCTACAGAGAACCGAGTTAAAGTAAATACTTGCCTTTAGGAACTGTTTTCTTCAACCAGTCTCAAAGACTGATCTGTCTCAAAGAGAGTTGTTCAAAAAGAAAGAAAGAAAGAAAGAAATATCTTAGAATATATTATTAATACGCAACTTAAATGCTAAGGCAGCAAAAATCTTTTTTTTTTTCTTTTTTGGAAAAACAAATTAGAGAGCAAAAATAGGAAGGTTGGATTCTTCTCACCGAATGATAATTTAGCTTGTAACACCATCCAGAAGTCCTTGTCCCCACCAGCTTTTTTACAGATAATCTACACAAGGCAGGATCCACGAAGCACTTCATCCCCTGCGGGTTTCCTACAGGACCATGACCAAGCTGACTTCCTCCAGGTTCACTAGGAATAGCCAGAAATCCATCAGGTCGTGTGGGGCTGGGACTCTCCCGCCCATACCACATACACGCTCACATCTGAATCCAAAGACTCCACTGCCTTTTATTATTTGAGCAACAAAATAGGATACGCAGTAATATAAAACAAATAATAAAGCTTTAGGAACCTTAAAAATTAGCCTGAGAGATGATGGAAGCTTGAGAGACTGGATCCAGTCAAATGGCATAACTATGCTATCACTTTTTACTCAAAACTTACCCTCCTCCCCCTTGACATACCCATACTTTGCTTGCTGTGAAAACTTGATTAACATTATTGATCAATTAATTGTAAACAAGAGCGGGGGAAAGGCCTCCAGAATATCTGAAATAACTTTTTAGTATGCTGCATTTGCATATTATTGACACAAACAGGCAATATTGAGGTGCCCCAAATAATATTCAAGTGTATAGAGAGATACATTGGGAAAAAAAGTTTAAAGGGCTTTATAGGTCAAGAAGGGGCTAATAAGGGGATGTGACTTATCACTGATCACTAAGTGGATAATAATATTAGCAGTAGCAGTATTATCTTGAACTGATATGGAACTTTCTATTTACTGATATTTTGTGGTAATTTATTAATAATTAAATATAAAGTGTACCTTGGTTTCCTATCTCCATAAAGTGCATGTTAAATTCATCCCAGATGTTCATCTCCATTTGCCAAAATACCCTCATCGATTTGTGCATACAATATAGTCTTCTTAGCAAAAGAGAAGGGGAGAAAAAAATTTAAATTTTATTGCCTACCCTGTGCCAAGACATACTGCATACATTATATCATTGAATCCCCACAACAATCTGTGAGTATTATATTACTATTCCCAATTTATAAATGGGAAATCAGAGATTTAGAAAGGCCAAATAACATTTTTAGTGTTTCACAACTAGAAGGTGGGAGAATCAGTATTTGAATTGTAGCCCATCTGGCTTCAAATCCCAGCAAGCTTTCTTTCCTCTGTGTTAAAATCCTCCGTAAAGAATGCTATATATAACCGTGAAGATGTAGGATGGGAAAATTTTTTCCCTATTCCCCTAATCTAACTTTTTTCCTAATTTCAAAGTATTAAGGGAATACGGATGTTTTTGTTACATGGATACCTTTAATAATGCTTAAGTCAGAGCTTTTATGTGCCCATCACGCGAATACTGTTCATTGCACCTGATTCGTAGGTTTTCAGGTCCCCTCCACTCCTCCCCTCTTCTTGATTTCCCATGACCTTTACATCTCTTTGTGCCTGGGTACGTGTCCATTGATTGGCTCCCAATTATTAGAGAGTACATGTGGTGTTTGCTTTTCTATTCCTGAGATACTTCACTTAGGATAATGGTCTCCAATTTTATGCAAGTTGCTGCAAAAGATATTATTTCATTTTTTTTATAGCTGAGTAGTACTCCATGATATATATATATATCTCACATTTTCTTAATCCACTCACAAATTAATGAGCACTTATGTTGATCCCACATCTTTGTGATTGTGAATTGTGCTGTAATAAACATTCAAGTGCAAGTGTCTTTTTGATAAAATGACTTCTTTTCCGTTGGGTAGATACCCAGTAGTGGGATTGCTACATCAAATGATAAGTCTACATTTATTTCTTTGAGGAATCTCAATACTGTTTTCCATAGAGGTTGTACTAATTTGCAGTCCCATCAATAGTATATAAGCATTATTTTCTCTCTGCATCAATGCCAGCGTCTATTATTTTTCGACTTTTTATTAATAGCCATTCTGACTGGGGTAAGATGATATCTCATTGTGTTTTTAATTTGCATTTCTCTGATGATTAGTGATGTTGAGCATTTCTTCATATGTTTGTTGGCCATTTGTCTATCTTCTTTTGAAAAATTTATGTTCATGTCTTTTGCCAACCTTTTAATGGGGTTGTTTGTTTTTTTCTTGCTGATTTGTTTGAGTTCTTTGTAGATTCTGGATATCAGCCTTTTATCAGATGTGGAGTTTGCAAATATTTTCTCCCATTCTTTAGGTAGTCTATTCACAAATAATCTGTTGATTATTTCCTTTGCTGTGCAAAAGCTGTTTAATTTAATCAAGTACCATTTATTTATATTTGTTGTTGTTGTATTTGCCTTTGATGTCTTAGCCATAAATTCTTTGCCTAGGCCAACGTCTGGAAGAATTTTTCCTGCATTTTCTTCTAGAATGCTAACGGTTTCATGTCTTACATTTAAGTCTTTTACTCATCTTGAATTAATTCTTGTATATGGTGAGAGATAGGGGTCCTGTTTCATTCTTCTGCATGTGGCTATCCAGTTTTCCAAGCACTGTTTATTGAATAGGGCTTCCTTTCCCCAGCATATATTGTTGTCTACTTTGTTCAAGATCAGTTGGTTGTAGGCGGATGGTTTCATATCTGAGTTCTCTATTCTCCCCTAATCTAACTTTGAGGATTATCTTAACAGAGAAAATTGACATCAAACCTCCTATCAAAGCCTGCTAGTAGAAAAGACCTTTTGGGAAACTTCTTGGAATACAATCCCTGTGGGTTATTAGGCAACATGTCTCTGCCTCCTACGACTAAGTCATTCACAGGCAAAGCCTTTCACTAAACCGCTGCTGATTGCAAGTGACTTCCAAATCCAAACAAGCATTTTAGGTCTATTTAATAGATCAATACAGTAATTCACTCCAGGTCCCCTGAAATCATTTGTTCGGACATGATGTCTATGCAGTCAGATTGAGGTGTATGTATTAGCATGTGCAGGGAATTACACAAATAACTTGCATTGAAAAATGTTAAACCAATTTAGATTGTGTGAAAGAGGGAGTAGTTAATTCATTTCCAAGTGACTGGGATTAAATGGGTCATTATAAAGGCAATGCCTTTAACAAGCATCACAAAGGAAAATAAACCTTTTGGCCAAAGGATACACTCTATCATGTATAGATGCTTTGGAATTCAACTGAGCAGAGCTAGAAAGAAAGCAGCAAAGGAAACCTAATATGAGTTGAAGAAGTTTTTCTTTTTCTTCCTTTTTTTTTAATCACTTCTATTTGACAGTGAAAGACTCTCCCAAGGGAAATAGTAGAGGACTTGTTGCTTGATTCTTTTAAACTCAGTGGACTAAACACCAGAGGGGAAAAATTTTGCCTTCACTCCCCAAAGGAACAGGGTCTATATGAAACTAATAATAATTTTTCATCTCTAATTTTGATGACCCAAAAACCAGAGTTATGTGCTTATTTGCTCTACTGTTGGGTTGGATTCTAGCAGCAACATTTCATACCAACTGAAGTCTGTTCATTATGTGTGCTGGGACAGTAGCCAAAAGACCACTGCAATAGTCCAAAGGGAATAAAATAAAAAGTTTTAACATGGATCCTTCCATCAGGAACAGAGAATTGGCAGTAGAAAATTTTCATTACAGCTGAGGTGTGACTCATTTGTCAGGTGTTGAAGTAAAAGAGGATTCTCCATGAGAAACAAAAAAGATGCCTTTGAAAAGAGTAAAAGGAAATTCTTTGCTGATCAATGAATGACTTGAATGGGCCCATCAATGCAATGTTGATACCTGTGAAGTCATATAAACATTCATTCATTCATTCATTTATTTATTCAATCATTCAATCAATAGTTGTTTTATCACTGAGTACTTTTTTTTAAGTTTTATTTTGTTTTTAATTGATACAATAATTGTGCATTTTTATGGGGTATGATGTGATGTTTTGCTACATGTATACATTGTGTAATGACTCGATGACCAAATCAGCATACCCATCACCTCAAACACTTGTCATTTCTTTGTGATAAGAACATTCATAATCCTCTCTTTCAGCTATTTTGAAATATATATTATTGTTATCTATGGCCACCCCGCTGTGCAATAGAACATCAGAACTTATCTCCAACTTAACTGTAACTTTGTACCCATTGACCAGCCTCTCCCTGTAACCTCCCATTACCCTCCCCAGCCTCTGGTAACCACCATTCTACTCTCAACTTCTATGGGATCAACTTTTTTAGATTCTATATATGAGTGAGATCATGCAGTATTTGTCTTTCTGTTCCTGGCTTATTTCAGTTAGCATAATGTCCTCCATATTCATCTATGTTGTCACGAATGACAGGATTTCACTCTTTTTAATGTCTGGATAGCATTCCATTGTGTACATATACCACCTTTTTTTAATCCATTCATCCATTGATGAACACGTAGCTTAGATAGAACTACCATATGATCCAACAATCCCACTACTAGGTACATAGTACCACACCCCCAAAAAATGAAATCAGTATGTCAAAAAGATATCTGCACTGCCACATTTATTGCAGCAGTAATCACAATAGTCAAGATATGGAATCAACTTAAGTATCTATCACCAAGTATTTTGCCAGATGCTATCAATAGAAAGAAGAATAAGACTCAGTCCATGTGTGCAAAACAGGAAGACAAAGGTGGAAGAAAAGATATACACGGATAATGATAATGTGATTTTTGTGAAGCACAGAGTGTTATGGGAACACAGAGGAAGAACATCTCAGTGCTGCAGAATAGGGCATGAGGACATCTTCCTGGCGAACAGGACACCTGAAAGAGACCTTGAAATATGAACAAAACTTAGCCAACTGGAGAGGGTAATATTTATGAAATAGGAGACAGCATGAGCCAAAAGAAAGAAACTAACTCCAGAGTTGTATTGAGAACTACAAATAGTTCAGGGTTGATGAAACAGAGAATACTGAAGGATGAGAGACAAGGAGAAGCCAGATTATGGTGGGCAATGTTAGTTTTCTCAAGGGGCCTGGGCTTTATTCTGGGGAGTGCGGTGGTAAATAGAAGACTATGGCAGCTGAGAAGGGATTGTGATGACACAAAGTGGTGCAGGTGATCAGTAGGCAGTCTCTTACAATAATTATGGCAAGAGATGATAAGATCCTGAATAAGGAACAGAAAGGGTAGTGTAAGAATCAAGAAAAAGCTTCAACTTCATCTGCTGAAGGTTCCCTGAAAAAAACTGACAAAAGGCTGATTAATAGGAGAAAAACCATACAAATTTACTTGGTCGTAATTTTATATGACATGGGAGCCTTCAGAATGAAGACCCAAAGATACAGGGGAAAATGTCCATTTTTATGCTTAGGTTTAATTAAGCATGGACAGCTGTACGGAAATGCAATAAGATAAAAAGGGTATGCTCTAATGCTGACAGACTGAGTGAGGAAAACCAGCAAGGCCTGTCTGTCCGTATTCTTCTCGGCATCTCTGAGCAGCATTCCTTCCTTCTGGGTGTGGGGCAGGACCCTCTCTGGAATGGGGGTCTTATGGCCTACAGTCAAACAAAGTAGGTCAGATAAATTCTTTATAGCCAGTTTGTATACAGAAAGGCACAAGTGGGGAGGGGTTAGCATGATATTTACAGATTTTATGGCTGGCTGGCTTTGGGGAAAAGAGTTTCTGGTTTCCACGGCTAGCCTCAGGGGACAAAGGCCAGAGGCAAGAGGACAGGAGAAAGTCAGAGAAAAACTTCTTCTGAGGCTGCCCTGAGGCCTTCATTTGGGGGTATCACTTTCTGAGCCCCAACAGTAGAAAAGAGGAGACAGTCTGAAAAATATTTCAAGATAAAATGGGCCGGGCCTAATGATTGATTGGATATAAAGGATGATGAGGGAGAAGGACAAACATCTGAAACCTCAGAAATTTAAATGAGAAAGGGATAGGGGATAACAAAAGGTAGCAATACTTGACCACAGGGCCGGGACAGAAGAAGCTAAAAGAAACTCTAATAAAGACACGTAGAGACAGAGATGCTATCTGAGGAATGCTGGTAAACCATGCCATTTCCCTAGGCCAACGTCCTCATTTTTACTTGGAGTACTTGATTAGGTGTTTTCTAATAACATATCCAGGTCTATTATATTTGTTTTCTAATTTTTATTTTTTTTATTGGATAACATATATCTGTATGCTATACATAAAAGTGCCTAAGTACATTTTGGTTGATTGAATTCCAATCTAAATCTGCCAGGTGTACTGTGCCATGCCTACTTTAAAGTCAGATGCCAAGCTAGTTCTGTAATGCTCTTTCAGGCCCGTCATTTCCTTCTCTTTATTTTTCTATCAGCATCTCCAACAGACTGAGGCACAACTGAAAGTTTCTGTTCAATCTGATCATCCTGCAGCACAATTCTGATATGAATCAGCATTTTCATTATATAAATCTCAATTTTCAGTTCCAACTACCAGCACATGAGGCATTCCATTTTCTGCTATTTGGAATCTCTACCTCTTCAGAGTTTACCTGTAAGTATGAGTTAAGAAAATGATAAAAATCAAAACATAATTTTGGTAGCTATTTGGACAGAGGAACATTGTCAACATGGCCTTTCTATTCTAATTTTTACTAATCTGCCCTGACACACATATTTTTTTGTTTGTTTAACAAATATTTATAGAGCACTATTTTGGGGCCCTTGGAATGCTTCTGTGGGAGAAAAAGCCAGCAAAATCTCCTACTATTATGGAACTTAATTTTAGTATAGGAAAATATTCAATTAAATGTGTGTGTATGTGTGTGTATAGATAGATGCTAGATAGACAGATGAATAGCTCAATAGCTCAATAGATAGATAGATTAGATAGCTCAATAGAACAATAGGTCAATACACAGATAGAAAGATAGATAAATAGAAGATAAAAACTTGGACCAAGTAAGGAATAGTGGACAGAGGAGGAGCCTGGGATGTCGGACTTTCAGTGTTAAGACCAGGAAATTTCCTGGCATACTAGAACAAGCTGGCCATCTAGAGTGTGGAGCGGGGAAGGCATAAACAATTTTTAGAAAGGAAGCTCAGTATAGGCCTAATTGAGAAGACGGTATCGGAGCAAAGTCTTGATGGAGGTGAGGAAGTTGGACATGTGGCTGTCTGGAAGAAAAGCATTCTGGGCAGAGGGAAGAGATAAAGAAAAGGCCCTAAGGTAGGATAATGCTTAGTGTGAATATACGTAGTGAAAGTATATCACTATATTACACATAGACTCTGTCCAAAGGCAACAAAATGAAAAGTGAGGTGTGAGTCAGATTCGAATCTAGGATCTGACATTGGACCTCTCCAAACTCTCTAGGAATATAATTACACATTATGGGAAATAATAAAAATAACAGGTTTGCATAGTTAGTGAATGAAAAGGAATTGGATAAAACTTTATTTGTACTGAATCAACAAACCAGAAGAACTTGGACCCAAAATTCTTCATAGTTTTTCTTCAATGTCCTTTGATTCATTTAAACTTTGTCAATATAAATAAACCCAGCATGAAACCAATCAATATAATTTTACTTCTACATATTTCTGGCACTTAGTTTTTGCCTTGCCTTAATGATAAAATATGGGCATGAAGAATCCTAAAACATTTAGTAAATATTTGCTATGACCTTAATAACCCCAGCCTTAATCTGTACCAGGACTAAGTCAGCATTTCACAAGAAAAATAGAATCTTGCATTTTCTCAACATTTTAATTCTTATTGACAGCTTCTCTGGATAATTCATGCCAAAGAAAATTTTTAGCTGAGAAGGACTTTATATGACTTAGTCAGAGCTATTGTTTCAGTAAACCATACAATTGTATTAAATTTCATATTCATTTTGCGTGTTGTAGACAGAGTTTACCTGTTCAGCTAGAGCTAATACTTCAAATAAAGCCAGATTTACATAACCCAAATCTTCCCTCTGTAGTTATTTTCTCTACCCAAGGATACATTTTGGCCTAACATGTACCAAATCACAACAGAAGTCCCTTTCTTTTTACTTTTTACCACATCCTAGGCAATTCCTCCAAGGACTTCCTCAGAGTTATCTGCAGATGGGAAAGGCAATTCACAATGCAATAAAATTTATAGCTCATAAAATTATGAATAAGCCAAACGTTAAAAAAGAAAAGTTAAACTAGGTTTAAAATGATTTTTATAATATCAACCACATGAATTGACACAGAAAATGAATTGCAAATGTAAGGGAATGCAACAACTAAATGCTCTGTGCTCTCTGGGTGTTAAATGGAGACTGTCAGCACAGCACAAAGAGATTCAGGAAATAGTCATTGATTTCTCTCAGTAGAGGTGGCCAAAGGAAGGCCCAAAGTAGAATTTTTAAGGTAGAGTAGCTGGGTATGACTGCTCCTACACAAGCCTAAAAGGAAGGTATCTGTAAATTAGATGATGAAATGATGTAAGTCAACCCAAATCATCATTGTGGTTTTTACGTAAGAAAAATAAAAACGCAGCAAATAAAGAATTAAACGATCTAAACATTTCTTTCTCTCAGTAGAAGTTTTTTGTTAAAAGAAGTGTTAGAATCCTTAGCAATATTAGAATAGCTTCAATTTCCCATTTCCCCTATTTACCGTGGACACCCATTGCCACAATGACATCAAAATCTAGAAGGGTGAGTGATGAAAACAGATGTTATAAATATCTAGTCCAGAATTTTGGGGTCTCCCACAGGGTTTGTTGTTCATGGTCTTTTGTTTCTTACTGTACACACCTTTCCTGAATGACCTCATCTATTCCACCGGCTGTAATGATTTCCTATGCTTTGATGACTCCCAAATGAACAACATTATCATTCATATTCTTGTGCCCCAGGCCCATATTTTTAACATTATCTCAATGTTTTACAGTAACTTAAACAGTTTGCCCAAATCCAAGCTAAATATCCAACCCCAACCCGCTTTTTCCTCTGTATTCTCCACCCCAGTTAAACATCATTCACTTAACTGTGTGTAGGGTGGTGGGGAACTGGGAGATAGAGGAAAATGAAGTCACTATTTGTATATCTCTCTTGGCCACTATCTCTAGACACTGCCGCCCAATTAGCATATGTAGACATCGATGCCTATGACGGGTCTATTGAGTTTATCCCTTTCCGTCCGTTTCCACTATCACTTTCTCTCTGGTTTATTCCCGGCCTTTCTCCTACTTTGCTAGCACTGGGGGGCTGACCTCTGCAAACCCTGTTTCTGAAGCCCCTTCCTGTTGGCTTCTGCTTTGCTTTGATTAGTGGGGTACACATGTGGAAAAGTGGAGGCCTGGAGGAAGGAGGGGATCAGGTAATTTCCAGACACACTGTGCCCCAAATGCTCCATGTTTTTCAGGCCTCTGGGTTTTTGCACATGCTGTTTCTCTGGGTGGAATTCACTTTTTTACCTTTTCCACATAACAAATTCCCACTTTCTTCACGCCCAGCTCAAATATCATCTGATGACCTTCTCAGTCTCAGGGCAATTAATCCCTCCCTCTTCCTGAGCACCATGAAAATACTTTCAGTATAGCACTTAATGTACCAATGAAACTGCTCCCTCACTGAAGATATCGGTATCTTGGTTCTTATTAAAACAAGGGATACGTTTTATTTCTTATCGACTTGGCGTTTGACTATCCTTCCTAAATCTACCAGGCAACCTCACCCTCACCACTCTGGTTTTCTTTCCACACTCCCACATAAGCGATGCTTTTTCTGTCTTAAATATTGAAATCCTCCAAGATGCCTCATTTCGCCCTTGTTTCACTCTCCCTCCCATCCCAGGGAATGGCCTCAACCACTCCTAGGACTCCCTCTACAATCAGTAAACAGATGACCCTTAATTTATATCTCTGGCCCAGGTTGGTCTTCTCAACTTCAGATAGGAATAGTCTGGGCATCTTGTTCTGTCCATCCTATGGGTTTCTCCAAGGCAACATATGGAAACCTAGCTCCTTCTCTCCCTCACCCCAGCCAATCTCCCACCCCTCAGCCTTTCCACTAATCTCTGGGAATAACACTGCAAAATTTCACCAGCTGGAAACCTAGGAGTTGAGACTGGTTTTCCCTCCCCTAGCACAGATATTTAAATTAGTCAGAATTTTTGTAAATTTTCCTTCCTTAATGATTCAGTAATCCGTACCCTGTTTTCTATTCCCATTTTAAAGCCTGTTAATAGGCTGTCATCATTTATCACTAAGATTAGTCCTATCCTACCGGGTTTCTCTGACCTCCTGTCTATTCTTTCCACTGCTGCTAGAAAAATGTTCCTCCTTGCTCTCTGGACGGTAGTTCTGACCCCATCAATCCTCAGTTGGAAACTGTGAATGGCTGCCAAATGAGTTGAGAATAAAATTTAAAGCCCTCATCATGACAGACAAGGCTCCACAATTTTGCCCCATGTAACTCATCTCTCACCATGCCTCTGCTTCACATTGTGCTCTGTGCTTTTTGACTATCAAAAAATATCCACAGTTCTCAGCTCTGTTTGGTCTCACATAGCATTCATTGCCTTTGGACCTCTCTCCCCTCTTCCCAGAAGGCACTTCACTACCTTGTTGGCCTAGATGACCCTTTGTCCATCATGGAGATTCTGCCCAGGCATCGCTTCCCAGAAAGCCTTTATTGTACAATCTCATTAAGGCACACGTCACCCATTATCCCATGATGCACTGTGCACACCTCTATGAGAAAAATTGTCGCTGTTTTCTAATTGTATTTTTATGCATTTATTTCTGTCTCAACTTTCAGACTATGAATTCCTTGAAAGCCAAATCCGTGTCTTTTTCTTTGGGTCCTCCCTACTTAATACAGTTTTCTAGTACCCAACAGGTGTTAAATAAATGTTTCTTGAACAAATGTAGTAATCTTATCACAATTATACGGATACATACGGCATATAGAAAATACATAACATACTTATTGGAGTAAATTGAAAGTTAAAGATGAGGCCTTATTCACCTTTGAATCTCTAGCATCAAGAAGAGTGCCTGGGGCCGGGCGTGGCAGCTCACACCTGTAATCCTAGTACTCTGGGAGGCTGAGGAGGGAGGATCACTCGAGGTCAGGAGTTCGAGTTCGAGACCAGCTCTGAGAAAGAGTGAGACCCCTGTCTCTACTAAATATAGAAAGAAATTAGCTGGACAACTAAAAATATATAGAAAAAAAAATTAGCTGGGCATGGTGGTGCATGCCTGTAGTCCCAGCTACCCGGGAGGCTGAGGCAGAAGGATTGCTTGAGCCCAGGAGTTTGAGGTTGCTGTGAGCTAGGCTGATGCCACAGCACTCTAGCCTGGGCAACAGAGAGAGACTCTGTCTCAAAAAAAAAAAAAAAAAAAAAAAAAAAAAAAAAAAAAGAGTGCCTGACATACAGCAAGTTCTGAAAAAATGTTGAATTTCAATTAGTTCTAAATGGCGTACATTGAGTTGATTTGGTGCCCGAGTTTATTGAATAATGATGCCAGCCCTCCACTCTCTTGTCCAATGCTGAACTATTAAGTCAGTCAGTCATCTGAGGAGCTCTTTTAGGCAGAGCTCTACGAAAATCTTAAAAATGGTACAAGGCTTGGTCTTTGTTCTCTTAGAATTTTACAATCTAAATATATACATAAATGCATATGTTAAATTTACTATCAGAGTGCATCATATGCACGGAACAGAGAAGACCTTACTAGAGATATAAAATAGCTCACCACTCCCCAAGCCCTATGGATTCAGAGATAAGGTTGTTCCTGTTTGTATATGCTGTTTTACAATACAAAAACTTTTCTAAAATCCATGTCATGAGCTAGGAAATGAGTCAGAAAAAGACATCTCACTCTATGAGATAACTTACTCTAATTTCCTCATTAGCAAAAACGACATCATCGTAAAGAATATCTGCCAACAATCTGATATAAAAATGTACATGCATCATGAAAAATAATTGCTGTTCAATTACCACTGAATTATAAAGCTGCCGTACAGGTGCAATAATGCAAGAGCCTTAAAAGTATGAAAAACTGCTTAGCTTAGGTAATTACATGTGTTTGAATAAAGTCCCCAGAATAAAATTTGCAGAATTTGAAGAAACAATGAAATCAGAACCGAAGAGCTATTTATAAATATACATTTTCAAATTTTCTGTGTTTTTATCCTGTATAAATTCCAAAAGGCCAGGAATAATTTTTTAACTCTAGGGTGCAGGGGGAGAGAAAGATGGAATAGCTCTTCCTTTGCTTCCCATCATCTCATCTCTCAAATTGGATCCACAGGGAGGGTACTACAAAGATAGAAATCTAGCCATAACCATGGTAATTGCATCTTTAAAAATAGTTAAATCTTACTTACGCCCTGTGCATAGTTTACATATAGGAAAAGTAAAATTTATAGGAAGACGATTCTATTACCACTGCGAAAAAGATGTATTTCTTGTAAATGTCCAGGGTCTTTAGCAAGAGGAAATTAGACTTAGAGAACTAGAAAGCGTTTTAAATATCATCTAATCCAAAACTCTTAGTCACTGTATAAAAAACTAAGGCCCTAAGAAGTTAAGTTTATTGCTCAAATTTGTGCAGATAGTGGAAGAATTGGGTCTAAAAGCATTTGTACAATATTACAGATTTGATTAGGCTCGATCCAGGTCAATTTCTGTTTTTCAAGATCCTCAAACTTCAAAGCTCTAGGACAGATTTTTAGCCAATTACAATGCTGAAGAAATAAAATTAGACTGGCAGCAAAGGGGCATGAATTTTATAGCAAGACAAGCTATTAATTAGTTGAGTTAGCTTAGACCAGTCATTTCACCTCTCAGATGTTCAATTGTAAAACACTAAAATAAAGGGCTTGGCCAAAGTGTTGTCCTCCAAATCTAACATTGTATAATTTTGAAATTAGGAGGTGATTGGTCTAAAATGATGTACTTTTAAAATCAGATGTCACCAGTCCTAACTCTATCTCACCATCGCTAATCCTCCCTCCTTCCATGGGAAGATGCCTTCCTTAAGGGAGACATCATTTCCTCAAAACATGTCTGTTAACTCATATTCTAAGCAAACGATAGATTTAAAAGTAGGGTCTTTAACATTCATCAACACTTTAAATTTTCCAAGACCAGTAGCATAGAGGTTACTTCCTCCTGCACACCTTCCCTAAAATTGGGGCAGGCAAAATCCAAATCTGAACATTGATTAACATAGTTCATAATCCAACTGCTTATGTTTTACTTTTAATGAAAATATAATCTAGTATTAAAATAATAGCTAAATTATTTAATTTATTCCAAGAAATAAAAAGTAACTTAAAGAAATTAAAAATTAAATTTAGATTAGCATTTTGTAATTAATTTTAAAACAACTAAAATCTGTCTATTTTCCTATGTTAATAAAAACTTCACCTTTTTCTCAAGTGTATTACTACTCTACAGTTTATGTTTAGCATTGCCTAGACTTCTCTAGGTGCTTTGCAAAGGAACAGCACAGTGCCCCAATAAATTTTCATGAAATCTGAATGGTATTCAGTAGAGGGTGATTAAATAGTAACTTTCTAAGCTGCCTTCGCCTTGGGAATGTGTAACATTGTTACATAAAGTGTCATTGTGTTCTTTCTGTACCATGAGGGATATGTTTCACCTCCACTCAAAAAAAGAAGTGACCTCCTACCAAAAAAAAAAAAAAAACAGGAATTTGATTCCCTTCTTTTATCAACTATTGTATATGCCCCAGATGCCTCCAACTCACCTGTCATATATGGTAAAGTCATCTTCCTTCATCCCAATTCTGTTCCCTTGTACTGACTAGCACTACTGTCCACTAAGGTGTTTATGCTAGAAACCTGCACAGCAGTTTTGATGCCCTTGCTCTGTCCTAAATATTCCACTTCCAAATTTCTATCAAATTCTGGCACTTGTACCAAACCCTGGTACTTCTTTTTTTCATTCATTTTTTGCCTAGATTCTGACACTAGTAATGGTGATGGTAGTAAAAGAAGTAGCAAAGAATTGTCAAGTCTTGCAAGCACCTCTTAACTGGTAGCCATACTTCTGATCTTAAGTAGAAAAATTACTTCGTATGAAAGACTTTGGTCCTTTATACTCCGCTTTATTGTAGAAATTCACTCTATTTGGACAGGTCCAGCACGTACAAGAGGAATGACTTCAAGAATGAATCAAAATCCCGTCTTATAAAGCTATTTATGATTTAGCTTTTTCTTATCTCTTCATTTCTCTCCACACTCCTGTATCTCCCTGACTCATGCCTTCCAAAATTGCTTCTGACTTAAATCATAAAAAACTTCTTTAGGCTCTTAGAGAGTAACATGCTGTTTATTACAGAGAGCATACTTTCTGATAGGAATAATTCTCACCTTACACATCTTCCCCAAGCTGAATTCTATCCCTCCTTCAGATCTAGGCATAGATATTATTTCCATGAAAACGTTTTTGTGGACTTTCTGAGTTTGGGATACAAGCCCTGCATTATGCCTCTATAGCATCCCCCATCATAACACACAACTCCCTAGACTGCAGTTCTTGCTTAATGGTTGGTACCCCTCACTAGATTGTAAGCTTTATAAAATCAAGGTAGGTATTTTGTCATCATGGAATTCTGGTGCTTGGCTTCTATTAGGT
This sequence comes from Indri indri, assembly GCA_004363605.1. Classification (NCBI taxonomy): domain Eukaryota; kingdom Metazoa; phylum Chordata; class Mammalia; order Primates; family Indriidae; genus Indri; species Indri indri. The sequence continues at coordinate 16,491 of RJWJ010015491.1, read as the reverse complement.
GCTCAATAAATATTTGTTGGTAGTCAGATACAGTCCACTTGCTACATTTTAATACTTTTGCTTCCTTCATAATATCCTAATAATGTCTAAGCCTAAACCATTTTTTCATTTATTCATTGAGAAAATCAACCAACCATTCACTCATTCAAAATGTTTTAATATAAAGGTAGCAAAGAATTTTTAGCAAGTTATTAGAGTCAAGATTCTGGTAGCAGAAACTTAGTAAGCAGAACTTCTTGCAGAACCATACCTGAATGAAGGTTATTTATGTCTTGTTGTGTCACATGGCAGCCACCGTATGCACTAGGCACATACTGAAATAACTAGTACATTCCAGGCACTGTGGTAGGCAGTGAGGAAATAAAAGTAAATATGAAAGTGCTCCTGTTCTCAAAAAGCTCATGGTCAGCAAGGAACATAGGCATGCAAGCTGGGCAATATAATATAATAAAATACGTGTTAAAAGAGAGAAATATACAGTGTTTTAAGAACACAGAGAAGACTCTATCTTAGAGAATCAGAGAAACTTTTACTGAGGATGTGATATTTGTGCTGAGATTTAAAGAAGACAGAGAGGTCCCCAAAGTGAATGGGAAATAAAGTGTCCCAAGTAGAAGAAATAGCATGTGAAAAAGCATGAAGAGGTAAAAGAACATGGCATAGTCATGGAACTGTAAGCATGTTACCCAGCTCCGTGAGAGAACAGCAAGGGAAGACTTCCCCAAGGCAGGAACTGGATCATAAAGGGCCTTTTGTTCCTTTCTGACTTGATCCCATAGTCTCAAGGGACTGTTTACAGGTTTTAAGCATGGGAGCAAACTGAACAAATTTAGATTAAAAAAAAAAAAATCTCAGGAGGTTTAGGGAAGATTAAATAGAATGTGTCCCAATATCTTAGAAATCGAAATGATTTTAGGTGATAGGTGGTTTGCGCATTATATAATGTGGAATCCTGCAGTGGAAAAGAGGTCGTTATGCATTATCTTTCAATCTTTTTTATTATATAAAGGAAAAAACATCTTTTGAGTGTAGGCTCTGGCATGAGGCCACCTAAGTCCCTGCTCTGCTACTTGAATAAATTATTTACATTCTGTGCCTCAGTTTCCATAATGGTAAGACGGGGCTCATAAAAATAGCATCTTCCTCCTGAGATGGTTTCAAACACAAATGAATTCATACTTAGAACAGAACCTGACCCCCTAAAAAGCTCTTAGACAATGGTATCTATTATTTTCAATCCGTATACTATACTTACTTTTACCTTTTATTTATGGCAAGTGATTTTATTTATGGTAGTAACTTAAAATTTTCTTCTTAAATAGACTTATTTGATTTTAAAACTTAAGTCATTTTAAATAAGACTATTAAGAAAATAACATAAGATATGGCAAAAATCAGGCCAGTCAGCAGAACAAGAGGTAGACAGCTGTGGCAAATAGAGAAAGTGATGCACAGGTGACTGTGTTTCAGATGGAAGGAAGCCAGGCTGGGGGAAGCAATGCGAGGGGGACACGCAACAGGGCTCAAACTAACGCAGAATAGACAAGGCAAAGAAAAAGGATGGATTTGTGAAATGTTTAGAAGGTTAAATTGATAGTACTTAGCCCCCAACCCTGACCCCACCAACATGTACAAGAATTCCTGGCACATATTAGATACTCAATAAATATTCTCTGGAAAAAAGTAGGTATAAGAGGTGAAGAAGAAGTGAAGAAAGTGTCGAGGACGTCTCACAGCTTTTTCCCTTGGATATGTGGGTAAGTGGTGATTTCATGAATCATTAAGAAAGCGGGAAGGGGAGTAGGATCTGGAAAGAGATAATGAGTTAAGTTTGGGACAGGATGAGTTTGAATTTTCACTGAGAAGCTCAATGGACGTGTCCATCAATTCACCAAGAACCCAGGAGGGATGTCTCAGTTCAGCACATCTATTTGGAAGCTATCAGTTCTGTATGGAAGCCCGACTTTCTTTTTTCTTCATAATCAGATAGAAAAGAAAAAAAAGAATGAAAAATAGGGACAATATGGATGGTGTTTGTATTAGTCAGTGTTCTCCAGAGAAACAACCAGTAGAGTGAGTGTGTGTGTGTGTGTGTGTGTGTGTACATATAGGAAGGGACTTTAGGAATTAGTTCACATGATTGTGGAGGCATGGCAAGTCCGAAATCTGATGAGGGAGGCTGGCAGGCTGGAGACTTAGGGAAGACTGGTGGTTCGAATCCAAAGGCAGTCTGCAGGAAAACCAGGAAGAGCCTACGTTGCGGATGAAGTCCACAGTCTGCTGGAGGATTCTCTCCTGCCCCGGGGGCAGTCAGCTTTTTGTTCTATTCAGACCTTCAACTGATTGGATGAGGCAACCTGCTTTCCTCAATGTCCACTGAGTTAAATGTAAATTTCATCCAAAAACACCCTCACAGAAACATCCGGAGTAATATTGGATCAAATATCTAGGCGCTGTTGCCCAGGCAAGTTGACACATAAAATTAACCGTCATAGTTTCCATGTGATAACTCATTCCCACCTTATTTACTTTATACAGATATACCCTCTATGTAGAATTCAACCTAGTAGCAAGATTCGTAATTGTCATTGCATGATATGAAAGATAAACTATAGGAATACAATAGCCTTCATTCTTAGTTGTCCTCAGAAAGATGAGAAAACACACTATATTGGAGAAGACTATTTTCTATGTTCTTGGGACTGTGTGAATTATTATCTGCTAGGGGCTGAAGTAATTCTCTTTCACACTGGACAGAAGGATCAAAGTGTAGATGTCATACAACTGCCAGAGCCTCTTTATAATAGGAAAGAAGTTTACACAGAGAATGTCTTTTTCACAAAACAAAAAGTAAAGCCCAATATGTTATCTTTCCATTTCACTTTAGACCTTGAACAACCTAGCAAAAAATTTCACTCCAATTCTTTGATGTACCATCTTTAATAATTAAATTACAGTGAGCCCAATCCTCGTGTTCTTGACAATGCTTTCAAACCCGCTACCAAACCTCACAGTCAATGGAATTAAATGGAATCGATAGGCCTAAGAGAATAAATATCTTTGACTGACCTTTGTGTACACCATTTACAGAGAATTATTGAGCTAGAAAAGCTCTTCCTTTAAAAATACTTACTAGGTGTTTAGAGGACCTATGAAAAGTTATTCTGAAAATACATACAAAAATAGAAGAGTGTTACAGTAACACACTATAAAAACATTTTAGAAGGCACTAAAGTTTTCTCAAAATTCATAAACATCTTGGAGATATCTCACAGAGATGCTTCTAATGCTGTATATTTAAAAACAGCCTCCTTAAAAGCAGGGCTTGCATTTCCAGCATGTTCCCCAAACAACCCTTACAGGATCTGGGTTCATGGTCAAAAGTTTGAGAAAGGCTGGCTTATAACTGATCTGAGACGAATATAATTAACCAACAGTGGAAGAATAGTTAAGTGTTAACGCAATCATAAACTTTATGTTTACAAAGAGTTTATAATGGTATGTTAAAATGTTTGTGATAGTGCTTACAAATGGGGTAGAAAATATACGATAACTGTACACAACTATACAATTTAAATATTTAAAATCCGCTAATGAAAAATAGCTATGGAGAGAAAACAGCAAAAGGAAGGCTTCAAAAACTTTCATTGTTTTTTTTCCATTTTTAGATATTTTCCAAATTCTACCCAATGTACATATATTGTGTACCTTGCTTCTATAGTGGAGGAAAAATATCACTTCATTACAGAGAAAGAGGGGCAGGGAATGGAGGACAAGCCTGAACCGGGATTGGGAAACAGTTACGTGAAACTAAAGTATGAATAAATTCCTACTCAAGGCCTCTAGATTGTTGATAAAGATGACGACATTCAATATTCCCTGCCAAGTGTTATTCTCAAGTGGAATTGATACTCGCCCTTTGAGATCACTCTGAACACAGTATTGAGAACTAGTAGGGAAGTGACAATTAAAAAGGAGGTGTTTTCCCATTACTTCAACGTTATTCAGCAAAATCTCACCCTTCTAACTTCTGTTTTTTGTGCAAACTGGAATTTGGCAATGGTTCCATGAAGTTTCTCTAGGGCTCATTGCTCCGAGTAGCTAGAAAACACAGGCATACAGCAGCAAGTAATAACAAAAGTGTTTCCGCATACAATCCTTGACATGTCATCAGCCATTTTCTAAACTGAACCTCAGAAATAATCTTCTGAGACAGACTTTACTGTTTGTATTTTGCAGTTGATGCAATGGGCTCATAGACAAAAAGAAATTCGCCTGAAGTTATAAAGGGGCAGGAATATCCTCCTAACTCCCAAGTCAGTAAACATCCTTTTTGACAACTACTTTGAACCTTGTTATAAGATTAAAATCAGATTTTTTTCCCCTTACGGATAACTAAAATAAACTTTTTTTCTCAGTAAGTGGCTCTCGGGGAGAGTTACCAAATATCCCCTTCAAAAAAGGCAAATGCTGTTGCTCTTCTTGACTCAAATACCCCCAGCCCTCAGGCTCCTACCAGCTGTGGCCTGTTCAGGGCTACACAAAGGAGCCCAAAACTTCAGACATGATCAGCATCAGGCCCTGGGAAGTGGCTCAGGGAATGACACCGCAGGAGCACTTTGTCAGGGACTAAATGTGTCAGCCAGTGGCTAGGGAACAACTTTCCCTTGCATCCGGGGCAAATAAAAAAGTAAAGTGTCACTTAGGGTTCTTTGGAGCCACAGAAGCAAAATGTACCTAACTTAACAATACTCAAAACTGATTGGAATGTTTTGAGCCTTTTACAGAGGGAACAACCAATCTTTCCGGAAGGGTAAGAACAAGGGAGGCACTGAGTTCTCCATCAGGGTCTCGTGGGCGATCCCTTTGGGTACTGCCATCTGAAAGACTCAGCTTCCACCCTGTCCATTCTTGAGTTAGTCCACTCATGATTAAAATTCCAGTGGAGAAAGTCAAAAGGACTGTCTTAGGCTGTGCATTGACCCCCCCTGGACAGAATAAAAGAGATATCCCGATTAACACCCACCCGCATGATCTCAGGTACTAGATGGGAGTCATTCCCCAAAGGGAGGGTGACCACAGGTGGGAGTTGGCCCAGGACAGTCCCATTTGATACCCGTTTTTCAAGAATAACTATAAATAGCATCACTTTTCACTTACTCAAGTGTCCAAGTTTGGATGAAAAGTTGCATGATCACTCTACACAAAGGAAAAATAGGGTTTTGTTACCAAAGATGGAATAAGGGATGCTGAGCAGATATAAATAGCTACCATCACAATGAGACTATTAGAAGGGGTCAAAACAGTGTTTCGTTCCCAATCTCTCAGGACAAAAGATGAGAATCAGAGTTAAAGCCCTTGTCAGTCTTTTGGTTTTGACTTCAATATGAAAATAACCTTCCTGTACTCATGTGTTGAATTGGTATGACTTTGCCCCAGTAGTTCCAGTCCCTTGTCTTCCATGTCCTTGCAGCTAAACCACTAAAGGCGAAGGTATTCTCTTTCGCTGCTGCTGTTTTAGCTTAATTGGTGCCCTCCTGCTTTCCAGAATACAATGCTAACATCCATTCACCCAGCTGGAGGGCTAGGGTGATACCAGTTCCCGCACTCCCGAAAGCATGTGTAGGCTGGTTGCTGTATCCCTGACTACTGATTAACGTAAGAGAGTCAAATAGAGCCTTTCGATTCTTATTTCCTCTGAGAGGCTGTTCTACAAGCATGGGGTCAACTTAAAGGAAGCAGGGTTTTGTTTAATATTTTCTCCTTTCATTAGGGCACTTAAATTACTTTCTTGTAAACTCTGCTTGTTACCTAAATGTACTAGCACTTTTGTTACCCAATTAACTTTCTTATCAGAATTCCAACCAAAAATAACAAGAAATGTAATAATGATAAGGTTTCCTGCCCCCTCAAAACAGGTTTCCTTTAGCGCTTTATCTCTTGGTACTGTTCTGGCTTGTTTAATTAAAGTATCAGAAATTAATAGACTCAAATTATTTCTCGATCTAGTGCTCAAATTCTCCTGAAAAACTGCTTCTTCTGCCTCAGTATTTAAACCTTTATCAGTACGAGGCAGACGAGTTTCCACATGTATGCAACTGGGTTCATGTAATTCAATATAATTTTGGAGGAAGAGCCTAATTTAGCCTCTAAGTAATTAAACAAACAAATCAGTTTGGGCTACATTGAGCTACTATGAACATTTAGATACTCATGTCTCCTCTCCTGTGCTCCTGGATCATCAAAATGAACAACATTAATGTGCAAAACACCTTATGAGATTTTGGCATGGAGATGTGAAATTCGAAGCTGTGATCTTATTTTTTCATTAGAAGGATGGGGGTTAAAAAAATCACCCAGTTCAAACTACTAACGTAAGTTGCATACAGGCAGGGTGGACATGTCTGTTATAGACTTTACGATAACCGATGAGGTCGTACCTTTAAATGGCAGCAGTGAGAAGGAGAAAACCGTAAGTCGCATCGGTTATTTCTCTTCCTCATACTCTGTGAAAAAGATTCAGGTTGGAATCTGCTTGTTTCTGGTGGAGCTATGTGAGAGGTTCACTTTCTCTGAAATCGTCTGCAACATGATCCCCTTTTGCACTGTTAAGCTTGGCTACCGCAACCACCAGGCAGCCATTTTGAACTTGTGCTTTACTGGAACTTCAATACTTACCCCTGTGATTGCCGGATGGCTCACTGATGTCTATGTGGGAAGAAACAAACTGGTGTACACTTGCTTACTTCTGCATTTTCTAGGTGAGTGTCCTCTGCTGACTGGATTGTTTTGCAACTTAATGGAATACGTTTTTGTTAGAATTTTTAGTTTGTATTATTCCCACCCTGTTCTTAGCATAAAATGTGATAAATGAAGTAAGAATGTTGTTTCGATTTATTCCATTCTCTGAACTATTTGAAGAATGCCTGTGTGTGTGTGTGTGTGTGTGTGTGTTAGAAAATGCTTTGACACCTATATTATTGCACTTATTATATTTTGCAATAATTATTTCTTTACATGACTATCTTCTGTATTCCTTAGAATACCTCTATTCCCCCCTTTATACCCCAAGCCCAAATCATGACAAATTCCCTGTGAAATATAAATTTATTTGCTTCACAACTAAGATGAAATGTGCTAAAAAGGTTTTTGAAGTTCATGTAGAATAATTGAGAAATGTTTTTATCAAATGGTGGTCTTTTAATTAGTCATATGTTAATTAAGATTGCATATGAAGGCATGACTTCTATATTATTAACTATAATTATATGCTTTTAAAAATAAGCAAATTCAGATACTCTGTGCTTCTTTAACATAGAAAAAAATAATAAACATCTACAAAAGTTTAGGAGTGAAGTGCTTGCAAGAAATGCTGGAGAAATAGCAAAAGAGTTGAATAAGGTAGAAAGAGCAAGTTGATCAATAGTCTAGAATTTTAGGCTGAAAAGTTCAAATTATTCTTCATAGACAACAAGAAGTCTCTTAAGATACAATGAAAACAAGATTTGAGAAATGCTTTTCTTCAATAAACAGGATGAACAACCACAGCAAGGGGTTAAATAGAGAGAAACTAGAAAATCTCAGGATGATGGTCTAAGCAATAGAAAAATGCCAATTGAGGACAGAACATGTGAAAAACTAGAAAAATTCGACAATTAAATAAGGGTACAAATACAATGGGGGAGCAAAAATTAACTCCAAGCACCATCAAATTGGTAGTAACTGAACAACACATAAGTGTACATCTAAGAATAACATCTATTGGATGTCGGGCAGGGGGGGAGGGCGAAGGGGGAGGGGTGAGGGGGAGGAGGGGACGGATATATGCATACACAAAGGGTGCAATGCGCACCACCCGAGAGATGGACACACTTGAAACTGGGACTTGGGGAGAAGGGGGGGCAAGGGCAACATACGTAACCTAAACATCTGTACCCCTATAATAACAAACAATAAAAAAAAAAATTAACTCCAAGGTTCTGAGCTGAGGAACTTGGGAAGGTCGTGTGCTGTTCACCAGTAGTGAGAAGTACAGCTGGAATGCATGTTGGTGGGAGGGTGAATGAGGAAGGGATGGACACATATCAGGTACTCAACATACCACACAACTTCAGGCAGGTGGTAAATTACCATTCAGGGAATCGATCAGAGTGTGATTCAAACCTGTAAATTTCATTGCTGAAGTCCTGTGAAATAAAAACTAAGTCTCTGCATGGTAAATACTCACTCAACACTGAAGAAATATTTCTTATTGACTAGTCTGTGCCAGGCATTGTTCCAGGGTCTGAGAGTGCAACAGAGAAGAAAGTAGTCTGTTCCTGCTGAAGTTGACTTTCTGGTGCAGGGAGAGAAAAAATAAACAAGTAGATAGATATGATTCCAGGTGATAATAAGTGTTATGATGAAAAATAGAGCTGGGTAAGGGGACAGGCTGGAATGGACAGTGACAGGGCTGCTACCTGGAATCAGAGAATGCTTTCTGATGAGGAGACTTTTTAGCAAACACCCGAATAATTTGCTCTGCTTCACTTGGTAACAGGCCACACCAGTAGCATTTGGTAACTTCTTGTTTAATGCGGTATTTCCCATCAGTCTAATTTCTGGGGTCAGTCAGTCATCAGACCAGGGTGGAAATCCCGCCTTTGGAATTTGGCAAACAGAAGACCTATGTCAACTCTATCTACATTCATTTTCTTAGTAAAAGTGTTTGCTTGTATTCTCCACTCACAGCTGCCATCAAATTCCAACCAGTCACTAAATATCAGAGGTTTTATCAGAAGTGTCTCTTCTGTCTGAATTGCTACAACCTTAGCTCAAAAATATAGCTTTTTCTTGACCACTGCAATGGCCAATGTACTGGGCTGCCAGTTGTCAATCAGTCTCCAGTCCATACACCCTTCTATCAGCAACACCAGCTTCCTGAAAAAATAAATCTGTATATTGGCTACATTATCTAAAAAATAAAATCTATATTTATTAATTTAGCATACAACAACCTTTACAATCTATTCCATGCTTATCTCTCCAGACTTCTTGCTTAATATGCAACCCTAACTATGCTGAACTTCTCATTCCCTGCTTCCCCAGCTTTCTAATCTTACATATGCTCTTCTCTCTGCCTGAAATTGTCACCTTCCCTTATCTTTCCACCCCATATCCAAAATTGGAAGACTCCATTCTTTCAAGACCCTTTAATGTTTGTTGCTAGCTTCTTTGTGTTCGACCACATCCTGATGGTACCTATATGATTGCATTTACCACTTTAATATAATTGTCCACCTACATGTCGGACTTCTCTGACAAACTCATTAACTCCTAGAGAGAGGAGGACTCCCACCTGCTGTAAGGGATATGACACATCATGGAGCTTTATACAGAGCTACCAAATGCAAGTATGCTAATTATGTGATACATACTAGCATATGTTATCATATATGTCACAGATTTGTATTTTTATTACATTAATTTTACAGTAGATAGAAATAAAGTTTTGATCTAACAAAATCAGTATATTATAACATTTTCTTAAAAGATGGAAGCAAAGCACCTTTCTAATTTACACAAAGGTACTATATAAACTAAAAGTGTCTTGTCCTTAAAGAAACAGTTGTTGAATGAAATAATTTCCCTGCACATTCTTTTTGGACATCCCTTTATCTAGCCAGGCCTCACATCACACTTCCAGAGGAGAGGATTGAGTGATGGAGAAAGAACAGTTCCACATCTGGCTAACTTTGAAAGGAAACATTTCAAACTCAGTAATTGAAAGGGCCCCGTCTCATGGTAAATCAATGTGTTGCCAAAAAGCTTCCCATTGTGAAAGCCTCTGTAGGGGAGATGGAAATGTTAGACCCAGTTTTTATCTATAAGTGACTTATTATAGTCTAACTGAGAAAACTAATCACAAAAAACAACTATATAAAAATGCATACCAAAATATTCCTGCCAAATTAAAAAAATGGAGAACAAAACTGACATGGTGGAGCCTTTTTTCACTAATCAAATTGGCAAAGCAAAAATTAATGATGGTAGCTAGTGTTGATGAAGGCCACCCATACAATGGTGATAGGAGATTAAATCGTTACATTGCTAAAGAACATCTGTCAGTGATATTAAAAAGCCATAAAAATATGAATGCCTTTGACTAAGAACTTAGGCTAAGGAAATAATCAAAGCTGTGCACAAAAATTGTCATGGTAAAGGTATTTGTGCAGTATTCATTCACAATAACTCAAAAGAGATTCTAAAACAAATTATGGTTAGACCGTCACATCATCACTAGAAATCATGTTGAAAAAGAACATATGAAGATATTAAAAATTTTTCATATTATTTGGTTATGTTAAAAGGAATCAACAGTGTAATCTCCACTTATTTAAGTAAAACATATTCATAAAAGTATAATACATGGTAAAGATTATCTCTGGGCTATGAGATTATGGGCCTTTTGTATTATTCTGGGTGCTTTCCTATATTTTTCCAATTTTCTGAAGTAAGAATATATTACTTTTGTAATCTGATGAGAGGGGAATGCTGTTTCAAAAAAAAAAAAAAAACGATGATTTGACCACTCGATGGTAGGAAGTCCGAGAAAAGAGAGATTACATCTGGGTTACTCTGTAACATTGGGCAAGTCATAACGTCACTGAACCATTTCTTTTCTTCTTTTTTCTTCCTTTCTTTCTTCCTTTCTTTTTCTTTCTTTCTTTCTTTCTTTCTTTCTTTCTTTCTTTCTTTTTGAAAAATTGGAATAAGGAAATCTATCCTCTGACGTCACAAAGTTTTTCTGAGACAAAACAATATAGTACATCAAAATGTTTCGCAAAATATAAAGAGCTTAGCAAAAGCATAGAATTGTATCATAATTTTTATTAGACAAGGAAAACCATCAAGTGTGGTCCCCGTGAGGTGGAAGTGAAGTCACTCAACCCTCCCGTGTCACTCTAGGTCCTCCCTCCTTCCAACATGGGCATCGCCACTCACATCCCTCTCTCCCCACCCTTCTCATCTCTGGGCCTGCCAAAGAAGGCCCATCCAGCGGCATTCGAAACAAGAGACGTAAGAAGGGCATTAAAAAGGAGAAAGAGAAGTAGGAAAGGAAAAAATAGGCTGTGTTCTCCTCAAAGTATGATAATGCTCTTCTTAAGAATTTTTATTTAACAGATTTCTGAGCTATCTGACATCATGGCGTTTTCTATCACTCGTGTTGATTAAGAACAAATAAGCCTCGTTAACAGTGGTATTCTCTGGGGGCTGGAATACAAACAACTTAGTTTTTTACACGATGCATTTCTGAATTGTTTTAACTAGGTTACAATGGACATGATTTGCTTATACATTCTGAGAGAAAACATAGTTCAAGCTTGAAGGGGAAAAAAAGCCCTAAAACTCTGGATTAGATAAGACACATATTGCAGGAAATGTTCACACTTAGAAAAATCAGCCGATCTCCCAAATTGCCATGATTAACATAAATATTTTAATAATACAATCACATAATGATGCTACCGTCAGAGGAAAAACATTTATGATGTGATTTGGTGGTTCAATTGGTCTATGCTATATTTATTCTTCCTTTTTCTCTGCCTACAGGTACTGCTTTGTTATCTGTGGTTGCTTTTCCCTTGGAAGATGTCTATCTGGGCACTTACCATGTGATTAACAACATACCGAAAAAGGAACAGAACAGGCTGTTTTATGTAGCACTGCTGACCATCTGCCTTGGCACAGGAGGAGTAAGAGCCATCGTTTGTCCACTGGGTGCTTATGGCCTTCGGGAGTGTAGCTCAAAGAAACGAACGTCTTTTTGTAACTGGTAAGTAGCACTTGTTAGAAGGGAAAACAGGTCCGTGACATTCTCCTCGCTTTTGGAATTTCTCACTGTTTGCTTTCTGGTCTCATTTTGATAGTCGTTCAGTGTTTGTCATTTATTGGGCTGGGTAAGTGAGGATGTGATGATGATTCCGTCAGTAATCACAGCAGATTGTAAGTCAGGTTCAGACCAGTACAGTGTACCAGCGCCTTCCTGAGACAAGCTGATAAATTTATCCTCCCAGTAAAAAGATGCGAAATGGCTTGTCACGTTGAATAGAATATGGCTTCGCAACCAATGAGGCCTGGGTAGAAGTCTCAACTCTGCCTACCACAAGCCAACTGACCTTGATCAAGTTATTTATTCCCTATTTCACTTTATTTCTGATGCGGGATAATAATACTTCCCATGTATTATTAGAGCTAATAATATGTATATTGTGGCAAAGAACTTGGCAAATAATTGGTGATCAAAAAATGGTAGCCAGTATTAGTATTAGTTACATCTATATTGTAATAGACTAATTTGGCAGGAATTATTAATATAAATTTGCAGTCCAATGCAGAGAGAAGATGGCAAAGATGAAAGAAGTATTTTACAATATGTTAAAACATCACCCAGCACCTCTATTTCTCACCCACCTCACCCCCAATACCTGAAAGAGTCTATATTCCATGAAAACCAAACTTCCTTTCTGTGAATCTGTCTCTTCCAGTGAGTTCTTAGACAATTTATCAGTTTGTGTGGTTTTTAAGGAACCAATTTCTATTACTAAACACAAATTCAAAAAAAAAATTGAAACTTAGATCTTAAGAGATAGCAGTCAGCATTTAGTATAAAATTTCTTGTTTGTTGTTATTTATCAGTGGATAGCAAATATATGTGAGATACACTGTCTTTTTTCCCTCTTTTCTATGAAATGGGTTGCCAACATTTTTCTAAAATATTCTGTCTTTCCATCAATGCTTGCAATGGATAAAGGCAATGCACAGACAGCATCAGACAAAAATGTTTAAAGAAAATTCGTATTAAAAGCACTAAATGAAAACATTTTAGAGTAAATGTTGGCTAGGTATATAGAGCTATCCCAGGCAATTTCTACTTTCTCTCTCTCTTTCTTCTGCTTTCTTTCTCTCTCTCTCTCTTTCTGTCTTTCTTTCTTCCTTTTCTTTCTTCCTCTCTCTCTTTTTTAAAACTCCAATTATGTTAATATTACAAAGCACTCGGGCCTATTTTGGATTAAGTCCTAATGTCGGGGAACAATGCAGTTTTACCAAAAGTGGAGACTCTTTACTTCCTTACAGCAAATTCTGCCTCCTTGACCTGCCCAAAGGAGAAAGAAAAATCCTTCTTTTTTATTCTATTCGGAGGTTTTAATCCTTAATTAGCAACATCATTTTGATTAAATAAGACTCTGGAGGATTAAGACTGGAGAGCAATCAGTTGTTCTGAAAGATAGCTCTGGAGAATTTATTGTACTGTGGTCTTAGTCATTCAGAGTTGTGTTTAATCAAAGTGACATTTCTCAGTGTTGATTACAAAGGAGACATTATATGAATGAAATATTTCCTTTGAGAAACAGAGGGGACTCCCAACGGGTTTGTGCTTTAGGGCTTTGGGAAGGGGGTTGGGGAATGGGGTGAAAATGGATTTCTGCAGCTGTGAGGAGCCAGGCCAAATTTAAGATGAACACATTTAGGTTTTTAAAGTTATTTTCTAATTTCATTAAAATCTCTGATAGTGTTTAAAAAATTTAAAGTTAAAGGATCTAGAAATGCATATTAAAAAATCAGGGCATTATTGGTAATCTCCTTGTAGACTGACTCTAGTTGTTTTGGCTTTATTTTTCAGTTTAAATACTAAACTACAGGATGACTTTTTATGAACATTCACTTAGCTTGTTGCAGTTTATAGTAATGAATGCTAATCCTATTCCTATACGCACTGCGTAGGTTGGCTGCAAAATGGGCAGAAACCCCACCAGGTAGCCTGATAGCTGGCAGAGTCTTGGCTCTGTCACTAGGCTTTTTATGGCCTTTGGCAAGTTCCTTAACCTTTTAGGTCCCAGATTCTTCATCCACAAAATGGAAATACCTTGGAGGGCTATTGTATCGCTTATACATAAAGTATCCTAGCACGTTACAGGTATTCAAATTACGATAGCAATTATGATTATTGTTGTTTCTAAATGATGAATAAGTCATCAGCAAAAACCATTGTCTAAATGCTGGGAAAGGACATTGTCTTTAAAATGGACAGATTATTAATTCATAATCTATTTCTCCAAGTCAAAATTGCCTCTAGAAATTACAAGCCTGGTAAATACAAGGAATTTCAGTAGTGCCTTTAAAAAATAACATACCACTTGAATCTATAACCACTTGAAGTCTGCATTCGGTCCTGTTTGCAGCACAGATGTCAGATGTTCATAGTTATGGGACCTTTAATGAGATGTGTCATTGCATCTATACCACCTAAAGCTTCCCAATGATCATGTTAAGCAGCATAGACTGGAAGTCTCAGGCACTGAAAACACCACTTCCGAGAAAAGCTGCCAGACGTAGGTGAGAAAACCACTCCAAGCCAACATTACCATCTGGTACTGGATTTTCCTCAACTACGCACCTCATTGAAAAAATAGAGCTAAACTCCCTGAAATCAAGAGGCATCGTAATCTGCCAACATCCTTGTGCCATGATCTCGATCAGAGCCTGGTTCTTTCAACATATTTCAAAATCTGAGGTGGACAATTAAGAATCACCACACTGGAGATCATCTAGGAAATACACCTGTGCAGATCCTTTTCTGGAAGCCAAAAGAAGGTGGATAATTCAGTCTGTTCATGGCCATAGTTTTAAATTCTACCACAATTAATCTCAAATCTTGCTTCTGCATCTCTCTACTTATTTCACCTGACAATTTTCATCCTATCTACATATCACAGTCTGTTGCTAAGGGGTTATAAGAGTGAATTAAACACGATTAAAAGCCCAAACAGAATATTGGTAAAGTTATTGAAAAAATCTGCAGACTGACTTATTCCAACCCAGGAATTTTGAATATCTGGTACTCAAATTGACCCTGCATGCATGATAGTTGTCTCGTACTCAAATATTCCTATTTTAATACCTACTCAAATTTAATAGATTTTATCTTAAGGAAACACTAGAGGTAAAAATTTATTATCCCACAGCATTTTTCCAGAAGCTATTTTAATATTAACCAGAGCACTGGGGACAGTGATTGTCAATCCTAGATACACATTAAAGCCACCTGAGGATTCTTTAAAAAAAATACTGATGCTGGGCCCTGCTGTCAGACATTCTGACTATATTGGTTCAAGGTAGGACCCAGAGACCGGGACTTTTTCTTTAAGCTGCCTAAGTCATCCAAGTTGAGAACCACTGCTCTAAAGCAATATTGATGATTTTAATAATCACATGAGGGCCTTGTTAAAAATGTTTCCAAGGCTCCACCCCAAACCTCCCAGATTACAATTTCCAGGGAGGACAGGTGGGGAATATATATTTTTAACAAGTATTGTGTTAGTTTATCCGGCTGCTATAATAAATTACAATAGATTGAGTGGCTTATAAATAGAGATTTATTTTTCACAGTTCTGGAGGCTGGAATTCTAAGATCAGGGTGCCAAACATTGTTGGGTTCTGGCGAGGCCCTGTTCCCAGTTGCAGACTGCTGGCTTGTTGCTGTGTCTTCACATAGTGCAAGGGGCAAAGGAGCTTTCTGGGGCTTCTTTTATAAGGGAATTAACTCCACCCCCATGATCGAAAGACTTACCTCCTACTATCATCGCCTTGGGGGTTAAGATTTCAATATATGAATTCGGGAGGGGCACAAACATTCATATTATATCAAGTACCTCATGCAATTCAGAAGATCAAACATATTTTGGAAACAATTCCAGAGCCATAAGGAAGGGAGATTTCAAACTCAGTCTAGTGATATCTTTGAAAAGAAATGGAGCTAAACATTGATTGAACATACCCATTGATTGAACATGCCAGGCAGCTTTGGAAAGTTTTGATAATTCATAGCAATTTTCACTGTACTTAAAAATCTACCCAACTGAGAATTTCTACAAAATCCTGAGAAGAGAGAGAAACAAAATATAAATCTACATATATTCTTCAATAGTAAAATAATAATTTATAAGGTACATTTCGGCCAACAAAATCAAGGCAGTTCATGGAATAATCTCAGTAATACTCAAAATATTCTCTGAGCTGCCTACTGAGGAGTAGTAGCCTGTACATAGCTTTGCAAAAAATCACCAGACCTTCCAAAATTCTAATGCATGGGCTCCAGTGAAGTTTAATAAATACTACCCTCTCACTCCAATAACAACAGGCAGCTCCTTCTTCATCTCTGCCAAAATGGTAAGCTTTCAGAAATGCACTCGGAATTCCTCTCCAAACATAATGTAACTGTGGAAACCAAAGAATATTGAAGAGAAAGAAAAAGAAGGAAAAGTTCCTTATATTTATTGTCATTTATGTTGCCTCCTGCTTTTTCTTAAGCCCTGCCTGGTCTCTTTTAAGCTTGAAAGGTACATGAGTCAGGGCTTATTTTCACCAGTAAACTCGAAGACGTGGTGGTTCAAAGATCCTAAATGCAAAAAATGAGAAAACTATACAAAGAAACCACTTTAAAATTTGGAG
>RJWJ010015490.1:0-36087 GCA_004363605.1 Indri indri | reverse complement strand
CTTATATGTACACTTATGTGTTGATCAGTTAATACCAATTTGATGGTGAGTACATGTGGCGCTTGTTTTTCCATTCTTGAGATACGTCACTTAGTAGAATACGTTCCAGCTCTATCCAGGAGAATATAAGAGGTGCTACATCACCATTGTTTCTTAAAGCTGAATAGTACTCCATGGTATACATATACCACATTTTATTAATCCACTCATGTATTGATGGGCACTTGGGTTGTTTCCACATCTTTGCAATTGTGAATTGTGCTGCTATAAACATCCGGGTGCAGGTGTCTCTCTTATAGAGTATCATTTGAACTTTTGGGTAGATGCTCAGTAATGGGATTGCTGGATCAAATAGTACTTCCAATTGTATCTCTTTAAGATATCGCCATATTGCTTTCCACAGAGGTTGCACTAGTTTGCAGTCCCACCAGCAGTGTATGAGTGTTCCTATCTCTCCGCATCCACACCAACATTTATTGTTTTGGGACTTTTTGATAAAGGCCAGTCTCACTGGAGATAAGTGATATCTCATTGTCGTTTTGATTTGCATTTCCCTGATGATTAGAGATGTTGAGCATTTTTTCATATGTTTTTGGGCCATTATTCTGTCTTCTTTTGAAAAGTTTCTGTTCATGTCCTTTGTCCACTTTTTGATAGGGTTGTTTGATTTTTTCTTGTTGATTTTCCTGAGTTCTAAGTAGATTCTAGTTATCAGCCCTTTATCAGATCTGTAGCATGCAAACATTTTCTCCCATTCTGTAGGTTGTCTGTTTGCTCTTGTGACAATTTCTTTGGCTGTGCAGAAGCTTTTTAATTTGATCAGGTCCCATTCATTTATTTTGGTTGTTGCTGTGATTGCCTTTGGGGTCTTCTTCATAAATTCTTTGCCTAGGCCAATGTCTAGAAGAGTACTTCCAACATCTTCCTCTAGAATTCTAATAGTTTCACTCCTTAGGTTTAAATCTGTAAGCCCTACTACTGTATGCCAAGGACAGCAAACAAAACCAAGTTCCTGTATGACAAACTTATGGTCTATAGGAAAGACAACTAACTAAGTAGGTGATTCCAAGACAGTGTGACAAGGGGTAGGAGAGAGGCAGCAATAACTTCTAAATGAATCTATAACTCCATATGATGTACTCTGGGTCTCCTTGCTGGTCATCCCAAACACAACTCTTATATTCTGTCTAGTACCAGACATATTCAAGAGACATTTTTAAATAGACCTGATATTTAGTCATAGTCTACTCTTTCTGCCCAAATTTATTTTCCAGAGCTAGCAGCCACTCCTATCAATGTTACATGACCTCTTTCCTTAAGCAATTAAAATGTCCATATGGTTTTACTTCTTCTTTTGGCTAGAAATTTAGTGGATAGCCCATCATCAAAAATATAAACTCAAATGAGACCTTTATTTTGAGTTGCTTCTATTTTTCTCTTTGAAAAAAGTCTTCTGTTGAAACTTTTTTTCTTTTTAAATTAAAACAATTTAAATTAAGAAAAGCAAAAGTGGAAAATAAAGTCATTCATGATCTTACTGCCTCAAGATAGGTACTGGATATTTTGGTCTATGCGCTCCATCATATTACTAGATTAATACATGTAAAAGATCATTTAATAGAGAAAATAAAATCACATTGGAGAGCCTATAAATTCACATTTATTCTGCATATGTGTTTAATTAATACATCTTGACTGAAAAGTGTTAATGTTAATTCCAACAACAAATGTCTATATATACTCAAAAGAGTACATATATTTAAACCACAGAATATTTTTAATTATAAAAAAAGAATACTTCACAGACGTGTTTTAAAGTAAACTTATAAAACAGAAAGCAATAGCTTCAAAAGAGTTGCTAAAACTCTTGTGCTCCAGAGAATGCAATAACTGGTTTTATTCCTATGTGGGCCAGTGTGAATGAATCCCAAGCCTTCTCTTTTCTCTTCATTTAGTCTTTGCACAGAATTCAATATTGTGTCTTGAGTTATCTCATATTGCCTCTTGGATGTTCCATCAGCTTTCTTATCTGACCATGATGAAGAAGGAATTCCTCATATTTTCATCCAAATTCTTGTTTCCTCCTCATTATTGGTAAAGCCATCCTTCTTTCTAGTGTAGCCTTTTCCAGAGAGTGCATTCTAGTATTTTTAGGGAGGAATTCTACAGGCAAAGTTTGTGTGTAACAAACAAAAATGACTCAAGGTTGATGATGCATTTGTAAAATAAATTCATTAGTCCAGTGCATAATGATAAATTATGGGTTTCTAAGCCCACAGGCAATATTTTAAAAGATGACTAAATTAAGTTAAAAAGGAATATACAAGCACACACACTTATATAAAGAAAACTTAAGAGGAAGTTAATGAGCTGAAGCACACGATTTTTATTTGTCTAACACGTACCTGACCTTATTTAAATCTCAACAAGTTGAAGAAACTACTACGCAGTAAGCTGGCTATTACATTATATTTTAAAGGTGCTTCTATGTCATTAAGAGAAAGGAATGAAAGTTGTTAATGATTTAATTAGGCAACAATTCTGAAATAAATATGTATATATAAAATACAATTTCATTAAGCACTGTTTTTGTATTCAGTGTTCATGGCAAAACGGTTACTTTACAATTCTGATAAAATTGTTATTTTATTAGTCTGCACAAGATTTTTTTTTCATTCTGGATGATTCAGAGATCAAATTTCTAAAATGTACAAAGAATAAGGAGGAATTTCCTGAAATAGTATGTTTGCTATTATAAGGGTTGTAACAGGGCCATCGTGAGAAAGACCCCAACTGTCTTGTTCCAAAGAAACTGTCATAGGATTGTAAGCCTTCCCTAGAAATGTTAGAAAGATTATTCTTTAGAAATACATTAGAAGTTGACTAAATTACTGTCATGATCAAAACAAAAATTGGACTGTCTTAAAAATTAAATTTAGGCATATTTAAAAATAATTTTAAAGAATTATATTAATAAATAATTATAGGAAATAATAAGAAAACCTTGAAGTAAGAAAGAAAAAGCAATTGGTGAAGACTTAAAATATTTTCAACCTTAACAAGTACAATTTATACTGCCAAAATTGCAAAAAGGAGGATAATTTTATTACGACATTAAAAATAAAACTTATAAGATAAACTGGAATTGGACAAAGACCATGAAGTTTCAGTCACATAAAAACTATGATTTATACATTATTTTTTACTTTTATTTTTTACCCCCAGAATCTTAGGGTTGAACTTTGTGATTAGTCTTCATGGTATTTCAAAATGTGGTCCAAGGACAGCATGAATCATAATTATGCGGTAAGGTTGTTAAAAAATATAAATTCCCATGTATAGATAATTATTTAGCAACTATTAATACTTAGGACACAGCTATAATAGAAAATAAGGCATATAAAGGATGTGGGGATTGAGAGCTCAAATTCCTTCCTGTAACAAATATTGATCAAAGCTTTTCTTAAGAAAGTAGCGAACTATGCTCAGTTCTAAACTACAGTAATAATGAAGAAAGTGAAGAAATTTAGAAAACGTCAAAGAAATGATTAAAGCAAAAATTAGATTTCTGCTCTAACCTCGGAAGTTAAAGGCAAAGCCATACTAACATTGTATGATTTGTAAGAGGTCAAAGTTCTGCTGGTGCTTAAAAAATTTTTTCTTCTCTCTCTCTCTCTCAACTGTAAAATGTACGCACTGTTCTTTTAACCCTTTATTAGATTTGCATTACCATGTGAACTCTTCCCAGTAAAATAAGGAGGATTTTTTGTCAAAGACTAAGAAAATGAAGACAATACAATATAGTAGTGCTACAGTCCCAAAATAGGCATTAGTTTAATTGTCCCAAATATTTTCCCTGCAGGCTACCCTGCCATGGAGCCTAGTATTGTCATCGTACGAATCCTTTCTTTAGATTGAAGCATTTTTGCAGCTGGAGGTTTTTTCCTTGCTTGGCAATGATTCGGTAGTGTTATTATTTTGGTGCAGGCAACAATGTTCCTCAAACTTTAACAAGTATAAGAATTGCTTGAGGATCTTGTTAAAATGCAGATTCAGGTTCAGTGGATCAGGATGGAACCCAAGAATATGCATTTCTTGCTAGTTCTCAGGTGATGGTGATATCACTGGTTTATGGTCCACACTAATACTAATTAACTTATGAGCCCACAGTTTATTAATAATAACAGCTCCTATCAGAGAAAAAGTACTTACAGGATACAGAAAATACCTATATTTTATTCCATTAATAAGGGCTGATAAATGTCCTAATTACACACAGTAAAAGGGGCCCCTCATGAGGGGGCTGCTCTGGAATCTTTTGGAGGGCTATGGATTCCCAGAGGACAGGTGGAATCGACCTTGCCGAAAAGCAGGGGTGAGGGGAGAGATGGGGGTCATGAAACACTAACTTCACTGACAGCACAATGTTTTAGCATTGTCATCATTCAGAGAAATTGGATTTGGGCTAAAAAGGGAAGACTAACAAAATTATACTAATAGTATGCTTAGCTGTTGTCTTTTTTATCTCTTGAGGTAAACAAATTTTTTTTAAGACTTACGACAACTTGAAGAGCTTCCCATTTGTATTTTTTCACTTGCGTTTTTTCAAACTTAATTTTTTCCTTAAGTATTCAATGAGGTTAACCCCATTAATATTAATTATTGTACAAATTTTAAGCTTTATAAGATTAATAATCATGACTTGTATTTCACAATTCTTGTTTCCGTATTTGTCAAAATGTAATGATTGTGGCTTGTGTTTGACAATTTACAAATGATCCATGCAGTTTCTCCAGGTGGAACAGAATGTGTATTTTATCTGGCGGTGTTTAACTGTGATAATATGTGCCAAAGAGTATCTATATATCCACTTAGCTACAGAAAACTCACTCTATTGTCATTTTATACTGAATAACTAAGTACAAACACATTCTATTGACTAGGATAACAACTGAGATGTTACTAATTATACAATTGTTTGACCTTTTAATAATAAAATGGCTATAGCAATTCACCAGTATGTTTAAAATAATAGAAGTGATACCATTCTATCTTTGTACAATTATCCTATTCCCCCACCATCTTGTCTTTGTAACTTGAAATTCAATTTTATCAGATGTACCTAGCTATTTGTACTGACAGTACTAAATAAATGATGTCTGTGCTAAGAACGTAATCTCTAGGTAGTACACTGAAACATAGCAAACAACAGAAAAAAATGCCGATGTGGAAGAAGTTTTATCTATCTTGTTTAAGTACTTAGAATGAAAATAATGAAATTAAAAAAGTTAATCTTCTCCAAGTCTTAAAGTAGCTAAGCCTCATCTGTATTAATAATCTTTCTTTTACCGTAACGACCTACTAATAGATAAGTGAGATAAATTAAGGTGAACAGGAAGTGGCAGATTGTTCTGAATTCCTTTTCAAAAGCACTAAAGAGACAGAAAAGGCATAATGAAGGGATATCATATCTATAATACAAGAAAATGACCAAAGAATTCAAAAACAATCAACTATAATAGAATAATCGTATGTTGCTTTTCTCACCACTACATAGACAGATCCTTAAGTTTTGCAGATAGCCCTGGATCCAGCATTCCTTGAAACATTGGCTGGAAGTAAAGTTATGGGCCCAGATAAACCTCACAGTCCATAATCTTACAGAGTCAGAGTTATCGATTCTTTAGTAATTTGACCAGTACAAGTGCAATCGTCTATTTCCTCAAGCCATTTCATTCTTTTCTGCTGTGTAGGTGTGTAGGTGGAGACCAAGCAACTGCTAGGGAATGAAGCACAGCTTGCAAGGAGTATTTTATGGAGACGTGGACTCAGCCACTACTAGGAAGGCAAAAAAAAAAAAAAAAGCACAAACAGATGGTACCATTAAAATATTGTTGCCAAGTAATTATATAGTAAAATTCTGTCAGGAGAGAATAATGGCCAATCAATCTTTGTACCAAATTGAAATAGAAGAGTGGTTTTTAAATGTAAAATTTGGAGTCAGTCTAGAATCAAGTCTAAGCTCAACTTAATAGGACTGTTATCTTGGGCACAGTCTCAGTTCTCTCATAATCGAAGTGGTGATAAAAATAATTCCTACCTCATAATATCTGAAAATCACATGAGATAATTTCTGAAAAGTATTAAAATATACCACACACAATGCCTGGGTCAAGTAAGCTCACATTTAGGTCTTAGCTATTATTATAATTTCTTAATTTTAAGAAATCATTGCTTGCAAACACATTATCAATTTAACAAAAGCTTCTCAAGGAAGTATACTATTTTAAATATACACAGATATGTAAAACATATGCCAATTTCAGAGACACTGATTCTAATTAAAAAGTCTTAGCATGAAATAAATTTGCAATTATAGTTTGGTGTGCTCAATTCTATTTTCACGTTTCCAGGAGAGTTGCTAAAAAAAAGCATGAATATGTGTGTGTGTGTGTGTGTGTGTGTGTGTATGTGTGTTTGTATACTCTTCTATATTTATATTAATTACAAAACAGAATTAATACATAATATGAAATAAAAAATTTGCAATATTAAAGAATAAGCCTTTATGTCTCATTAGAGAATAAAAAAGGAAAATATGTAATGATATTGTTCAAAAACGTATGTATGGAGCTCTCATTCACTACTACTTATTGACAGTTTAAAACTTCCTCATATTCAATCCTTAATTTTAATTCATCATAGCACAGTCTTTTAAAGTCACCTATTGGTTAGCAAATCTGTTGATTTAAACTTCTTCATTCAGCTTACACAAAACTTTAGTCTATGACACAGAATTAGTAGTACTACCACTTTGTAAAATAATCTGCACATATCCTGCATTTTGCCAAAGATGGCTGAGGGACAAATATTTCCTTTGCCAAACTGTAACTCCAGAGCTGCTCAAATGGTAGATAGTAATATTCTTAGATGAGGGTTTTTTGGGGGGTTTTGAAATCATTTAGTTAACAAGGAAGTAGAAGTTCAGAACTACAAAAAATGCAAATATGGCTTAGATATGGAAATATCTTTTCTGCAAAGTATGATAGTACAGTAGGAATTCTGAGAGGGTTATAAAAACCACATATGCATCTGGCCCTAATAAATCGATTCAACCTTCTCCTTTCTCTTTCCTCAGCATTCCAGTAAATGAAAAACTATTATGTGACAATGACAAAAGCAAATGCAGATTTAGATAATGGTACTGTTGGAGCCTTCATCTATTTCAAAAGAATTCCACATACAAAAAGGCACATATCAAGAATAAATCTAAAATGATAACATTTCTTATGAAGGAGCATTTGCTCTTTCATCTCTCCATACAAACGTACATTATTCTCTATCCCTCCCTAGCTCCTGCATTATAAATTGCAGCAGAACAAAAATTATTTTCCCTCTAGTGGAAGAAAAATCTACAGAAGGAACATGATTCACAAAAGGTGAAACAAAGGTGACACAAAACAAGACCAAACAAAACTGGCATCTTTTGATGCCATGTTAAAGAAAATGCTCTGTGGATGAGAAAGGTGCATACTAGAGGATAACTAGTTTGCATTTATTTTAACATACAATCTTCCTTACAGCAAAAGATAACACTATGTGTGCAACTGAAGAGACAAGTAAATGGGTGACATTTTTTCCCACATTAGTATTACCATGTATTTTTATAAATATTGCCATTTTTTTCAAATGGTGAAAAGTGGTCAGCCTAACATCCTCCAAGGTAAGCCATTGCGTTATAGAAAGAAGACATGTGATAAAGGCTTACATATGAGGCCAGCTTCACAGGGATACAACCTGTGGAGTCGCACGTGGCCCACATTTAGAAGGGCCCTACACTTGGTTTAATGTTCCGCTGTTGCTGTCTGGAAATTTTAATTATTTTGTGCTTGCACTTGGGTTTTGTAAATGAAGTATGATGGGACAAGGAAGCACAAATTTGAACAAAGGAGGTATGTGTAATGTCCATCAGTTGGTCATTCCTCGCTGCTTCATTCCCATTTGGCGTTTGTGATGCCGCATAAACACAGAATTCTCCCGCAGAGCATGGGAGTGCAACGAGTCTCAAAGTGAGCAATGGTAAGTGTAGTACATCGAAGGCTGAATAAGCAGGGGCACTGATGGCCCTTAAAGGCTTTCCATTAGAACCAGAATTTGCTTCAAATGCAGACAGAAAGCATTCTAAGAAACACAGATGACTGTGTTATATCTTTTATCCATTATATCTTTTCTTACTTGTGTTACTTCCTTCCGCTAGCCAGCTGTTTGTGCAGAAAATGATGGCACAGAAACAAAGGGGAAGGTAAGGCGACCACAGTTCTTTGTCCTTTCATTTTTCCTTACTAATTAGTAAGGCCAAGGTACAGAGCATTGGTAGAATGTTGCACAGATTAGGAAGTTAAATAAAAAGTTGCCTTACTTTCGTGCAGTGTTTCTACTGTTCTGATAAGAAGGAAAAACGTGCATGTACGAGCTATGAAATATGAAATGTGTGATTTTGGTTATTCTGCATCTGAGTTAAATGCCCCCATATTTGCACTTAAATCTGGCATTGCACAGTATAAAGTTGATTAATACAATTAACGGTAATATTTTAAAATTAAAATTTTTCTCTTCTTAAAACTACATTAAACAGAAAATTAAAAAAAAAATGAAAATAGAGGAAGAGTCCATGGAAGAAATGAAAAACTATTTTTTATTACCTTTATTGGCATATTTTTCCTGTTCTTTGAAAATGTGGGGAGCCCACATTTTCATTTTGCTTTGAGTCTCACAAATAATGTAGCCAGCCCTGGATATAAAGAAGAAATTTGAGTATGCAAATACTCAAATTAAGGTTGAAACCTAGCTTTGCTTTTTACCGAGAGTGCAACTATCAAGTACACAGGACATAGATTCATTTGGTGACAAAAGTTTACCTTAACAGAAGGGATTGAGTAAAATGAAACGAAAGCAGAGTCCAGGGCACCGTCACATTCTTCTGCGTGTGCTCTGTGATTCTTTTCCCACTACTGACTATGGATTGCTTTATCTGATGCTCGGTTGCATTCACCTTAGTTGCTATTCTTCACTTCAGTCCAGAACTGATCCTTGATCTCCTTTTATAACCCAAACACTAATGATGGGGCGTTCACTCCGTACTTGCTTCCCGGATCATCTTGCCCACAGCTATTCCTTTAAAAACTACTGATGGACTGGTAAGTTTCACATCTGCCTAACCGAGACCAGAACTCTCTCTCACGGTCTAAATTCAACTGCCTATTGGACATCTCCCCCCTTGCTTCCCCCATATGTCATTCAAATTTATTAGTTCCAAATCAAAATCGCTACTTGCCCACCTCCAGCTTTGTCAAAATATCTGTCTCTGTTTATCTCATTTTAGTTAATAATTCTATTACATCCAGTCATCCAAGCCTGAATCTCAGGCTTATCTTAAATTCCTCCTTCTCTTTCACCTCCACTTCTAAACACCATGTTCTGTCAATACGACCTCCTGAAATCCTTTGATCTTCCCCTTTCTCTCTGCCATGATATTTGAAGGAATCAAACACCCTTCTGTTTGACCTGGATTATTGTTCTTTGCTCCTATCATCATGTCCCTCCAATTTATTACAGCACTATGCTGCCTGAGTGATAGTTCTAAAAGACAAATTGCATCCTATAGCTCCCTTGCTAACAAAATCTATTAATAATTTCTCACCACTTTCAGACACAAAGTACAGCATCTTTCATTTTTCATGCATATATCTTCAAATAAGACCTCTCTATATTTTTCTTTATACTTCTTTCTTGACTTTCCACTTTGTGCTCTATGCTCTGGCCACGTGAAACTATTTAAATTTCATAAACTTGCTCACCCCTCTCTTCTTCATTCTTTGCACACACATCTCCAGTATTTTTCTAGCTGTCATCTTCCAGACTAATCTTTATGTCACCTTACTGAGCTAATCAGAATACCTGAATAAATTGTTTAGTTTCACTATCATTAGTGAAGCCATCTTGATAAAGTGGCTTAAAGTATGGGGAATTTTGGCTTAGCTCAGAATTTATTACAGTAAAATGTGTTAAGTGCAGTAATAGAGATATAGTATCAAATGACTCTTTCTGGGGGGGCGGAAACTGGAGTCAGGACAGATCTACAGAAGAGTGACCTTCGAATTTAGTATAAAAGGATAAATAGGAAGCATCTTTAAGGCAGCAAAGGGTGTTGGGGCAGATAAAGGCATTCTCTACAGAGAAATATCATATGCAGAGGCAGGAGAAAATAGGACACATTGGGGAGATTTTATACCATTCAGAATGGCTGGCTCATCCTTGTGTGGCAGTGGGAATAAAGATGTAAAACCATTTCAAGAGATATTTAGAAAGCGAATTAACGGATTTGGGAGGATAATTGAATAAGGGAAGTAAGAGTGAAAAGTAGTTGATAATGAAGATACGATTTCTAGTTTAGTCTAAAAGGTAGATCATTAGGCCAGTCGCTAAGACTAGGAATACATAGGTAACTTGGAAAGATGAAATTTTAGGAACCCAGGCAAAGATGGCCAATAGGTTTTCAAAGTATAAATACAGGGAAATATGAATTTAGGGATTTTCTGAAATAGGTAATAGGTAATGTGGATGAGAATTCTTAAGATAAAGTGATCTTACAGATAAAGGGCAGAGAATCAGATTCTAAAGGGTACCAGCAGGCAAGATGGCAGTAGAGGAAAAAGGACCCACCAAAAACCTTTTTAAAAAAGCCAGGAATACAGAAAGAAGATAATGAGGTTTCTCTGAAAGTTCTGAAATACTCAGTAAAAACCAATCCTTTTTGGTTTTTACCAAAACAAAGGAGACACACTCCTTTGTTTCCTCAGTCAGGTAGTTTTAAGATGTTTCCTTACTTAAAAGCATTATGACATGTAAAATTACATCTTACTGCCTCCATAGTGCACTAAGAGATTCATTTAGGCTAACTAGATTATTTTAAATGACAAAGATCGTTTAACAGTTTAGCCAGGTTACCCAGGGGTGATATTCAAAATATTTAACCACTAGTATGACAGCACCAACAAATCAGAACAGATAAAGACAAGGTTAGCTTATAACTTTCATGCTAAGAAGGGAAATGATATTTACATCAAACATCGCTCTTTTAGTTCTGGAATTAAGGAAATATCACCACAAGATCTCAGGGCTTCTGGAAAGGGGCAGGAATGGAGATAGAAATACTGGAGGGCTTGACGCTGCAGATATTTATGAACTGTTATGGTAATATTTTAATATTTTAACAAGTGGTGTGAAGTAATGCCAATGCACGGCAACTGAATATTAATCAGCCTGTATGGTTTATATCGTTACTACTGAGTGCAAATTTGTTCAATGATGGTTTTTCTAAAAAAACTTGTACCTTAATGAGATGGCGACAATGAAGGAATAAAATTTTAATCAGTAGGAGGTCTAGTTGCTACAGAGGACACTTTTACAGGGACAGGTAGTTTTGGAATCATTTGTTCACTCATTCATTCAAAAATATCAAGTGTTTGTTTTATGACCGATGTTGTGAAAAGAGGTATGCACATGTGCCTCTAGATAGTAATACCACATTACACACTTAGAAATCTGTTAAGAGGGTAGATCTCAGGCTAAGTGCTCTTACCAAAATAAAACAAAAAACTTTAGGTCTGAAAAAAATCTTAGGAGAACTGAATCTCGATCATTTCACGTAAAAACTAGAAAATTAAAATCAGAGATGTTTAAGGACTTGTTAAGGAGAATCACAGTTCTCCTCGGTGGCTTTTTCCTATGCATTGAATCAGTCAGTGATCCAGTTTCTTTCTGAACTGGGACACTGCCATCTTCAACACATGACCTCAGTACTGTTGAATGGAAAAAGATCACGTTACATCCTGGCCAGGAAGGAGCTTATGACACTTTCATTCACACCACATTGGCCAGAACTCAGCTGCATGGCCCTTACCTAACGCAAAAGATGCTGGGAAATATTTTCTACCATTGTGCTTAGGAAAAGGATGAATTGGTGTCCAACTAGCTAGTCTCTGCCACCTCTCTGATTGGAAGGGCAGGCCCTGGGCTTTTTTTTCCTGTCCTCTGAGTCCTGAACGCTTGCAAAAATCAATGCTCAAATTACCTGATTTGGCAAATGCTCTCATGATGAAAGTCAGATTCAGTGCTCCAGTTGACTTTGACCAGAGTGTTTTTTGAAAGCTCATGGAAGCATTTCTGAAGATATTTTAAAATATGTATATACATTTTTAGTTATTTTTAAGTGGAAGATCACACTAGTTACTTTGTACGTCACGCTATAGGAAATAAGAGGCCAGGATTTAATATTTATTTTGCTAATTTTACCTCTAGGCTTTTTTGAGCCTTTCATTCTAGTCTATCTTAGTAAGTTAGACATTGATCATTATTCAAAGTATATTCAATCACTTTAGGGACTTATTTCTTAATTTTATATTTATGCTTTCTTTGTCTTCATCAGTGTCACTGAAAAAAATGTTCAACAGGACATATCAGAACAAAATAACATTATAGACTTTCTTTCCTCCAAGTAAGCACTGCCAAACACAGACGACCCGGTTGTTTGCTCTGAGTATGTTATTCTTATTATCTTCATCAGGATTTTTGCAACTATACTTTCAGAGTTATATTCTATAACTGCCCAATACTCTTGAACCACTCCCTGGACATAAATCATATCTTCCCTTTCTCTGAAACATCTAAAATATTTTCTAAACTAGGTCACACACGTGATTAGATCTTTGCTATTGTTAACTTCGAGGTGACATTTCATCTGCCAGAATCAGCTACGCGAAGTGAGTTCTTAATCTGTTATTATCATGGCTGGTAAAATGAAGAGTTGGTATCAAACAGCGAATGGTTGGTGCTAGACTCTGACCTGGAGCAGCAATAAATAGTTTAGCAAACTTCATATACATAATGAGCTCACATGCTAACCAGTATATATCTACCTGTTCAATTTAAGCTGTAGATAATTATAAATATTCTGAACTTCTTTTGCTTCTGTGAAATTACATCTTGTCTGTTTCATTTCGTGCTTTTCCTGGAACAGCAATTGTGTACTGTTTGTCTTCATCTTTTGTAATCAGGGGTAAACAACCACCTTTGCACATCATCTTTAAATAGTTTTTAAAGTAGATTTCTCCTTTTTTATTCTTTTTGCCTTTCTTATTTTTTTCACTCTAGTTCGCAAAGTGAGGTATCAAATCTGATGAAGTCTACTTTAAAACTGGCAAACAAAGAATTAGATAGTCCATAAGCAAAATGCTTAGGTTTAATATTTTAAGACTAAATTTTGTATACTTAATTATCATTTTATTTTGGATGTATTTTCATGCTAAGTGTGTATGCTGAAACAAAGAGAATTGGATTGCATTTTGAAGTCCTTTTGCCATTTCTTGAATGTTCATTGTTCTTTTCATATTTTGGAGAATTAGTACTCCTTTATATACAGTATTTTACCAAGTGAAACTAGAACATTCAAAAATAAAAGAGCTTGAATTCTATACCAAGTCTACTTCCATCGAAGCTGATTCATGTCTATTAAAATTTGATGCCTGCTTTATCAAATTTAAATAATGCATTTCAGAACTCAAAGGCACACATTTTTATTTTACATGCATTGAGGGACACAAAACAAGTCCATTTAATGTAATTGTTGGACTAAAATATCATCTTGAGAGATGAAAATTGTTCTTTCTCCAGAAATGATTTCGTGCCCTGCTATTGCTGGTTTCAAAATACAAAGGTGGTTTTCACATGTATTAGGAAAATTGAGATGTTCCTTCATTTTGTAACAGTGGTATATTTCATATGACTCAGCTTATAAAATTAAATATGTTTGTATCATACTTGTTCTAATCTTTTGTTCTGTTCACAGTTCATAGATGTCATAACTATAATATTTTGGCCATTTTGTTTTATTATACTTTTGTTACCCTTATCAAAAACCAGGCCTGGCTGACTTGATCACAGAGTTTCAGAAACACTAAGAAGGCAGTGCCCAATTTCTGTCTTGATTGCTAGTTTGAAGGTTGAGGCCTTCGTAGACAGTGAGATCAAAGTTAAATGTCTTCATATTTCTCCTCTTCAGATGGAATCCTGAGCTTAAGTGGGTGAGAAAGGATTGGGAAGATGACAGAAACATCTGTATTAGTATATAGTGTTTTGAGATTCTCAAGGCACTCTTTCCAGGAATACTAGACATTGGATGCAAACCCTCTGGGAAAAGCTCTACACACATCTCTTAAATACCAAAGAAGGCGATAGTGGCACAGAAGGCAGAAATATAGATAAGCCAGAGGCAATGCTTCTGGCTGTATTCTGTGGATGATATTCAGGGCTTTGGAAGTTTCTGTGTGCCTGTAACAGGACACAAAGCTGCTGAGAAAGCCAGAGGCCCAGGGTTCAGAACAAAGAGACTTTTGTAGGGACTTTGAATAGGGACAAAGTACAAAAACTTCAGAAAGGATGCAAGACAAACACCAAGAAAAATCTGGATGGATCCAGTTGCATGTCTGTGGTCTTCATTTGCAGAGTTAGCCTGAACGGGCACTCTGGCCCCCTAGCACTCTTCAACTGCTAAAATGGATGAGAAGGTCCATGTCCCTACTTGGTGTCCTTTTGAGGGTATGGGTTGGGGCACAGTGAGCATTTAGAAGCAAAGAGACTGTTTGAACCAGGCTAGACTTAATGACAGATTTAAAGAGATACTCACACCCCAGCTTTCACCCCAGCTTTTCCTTACTCCCACCTTACGTGTGTCCATGCTAGGAAGACTCCATTCATTACATAATTATTGCCTCTGTTTTGCATATTTAAACATGGTATAAAATGTTTGCAACCATACTAATACAGAATAGATATGATATTTAAGTTAAAGCTGCTATGTATTATAGCCAGATACTATTTCCCTTTTAACAAAAGTAATCTTAAATGATCTCCTTCAATTTTCTACTCGAAACACTACACAACATTTGAATATGTATAACTAGTCTCTCCCTGAAAATCTGACACACAGAATCAATTGCCACATTAACTGACCAGGCAGGTTATTCAACTTTTGGGCAAATTTAGCTCTTAAAAACATTTTTTTTTTTCCTGACACTAAATTGCAAATTGCTTCTTTGGAAATTTTACTTGTGATTTTAGTTTTCTGCCCTCTGTAGAGGTGCAAAATTAACTAATTGTTATTTCTCTTGAGAGGATTTCATTATTTGAAGACTGTTATTGTGGTTATTAAAGCTCTTCTTAGAGATAAACATCGAGGCTGTTAAGTATAAGACAATATTCATATTTTTTCTTATCCTATGTTCCCTTGTGGCTGTGTAGCACCTGTGGGAGGAAATGAAGATTTTGAATTTTATGTGGATTGTTCATGCAAACAGTGTTTATATTTCAATGTGTACTCAAGAATGTCACGCAGGGTCTGATGCTGAGAAGCCCTAAGCTAATGGCCTTGTTTCCTCAGGACTGTATAGAATTGGCAGCCCAGGGAATAAGGCACTGAAAAGAATGACTATTTCCCCTATTTCTTATTGAGACATAAATTGAGGATGCCATTTGCTAAGCACAAGATATGGGAATCAAACTTTCCTTTGTCATGGGACTGCATAAGACTGATTTATACTAGCACTGTCAAAATTCTTTTCAAACAATCTAAATATATATAATGCTTCCACATTCATTGCTATAGTCAACAAATATTTATTGCATATCCAAGATGTATCCTTGGCACTAGACAACTAGCACTGACCAAAACAGACAAAGTCCCTGCTCTCATGGAACTTACATTCTGGCATTGTAATTGAATACTAAGTAACTTTATTTATAAATACAGACATTTCCAAACGAAACTAGCCCATTTATATATGTTCACATTACATGAATAAAGCACACAAAGTAATGCTTCTTGGTGCATTTTAAACAATCTTCACTTAAATCATACTTCAATGAATTTACTGAATCAGAAGATTTATTAATATGCTGTAATTAAGAATGCAGAATTTACTACCTTAAAATATATTTGAGAATATAAATTATGATTTTTAAGTTAATTATTATATGTAAAGCATTTTGAATCCTTTCCATTCCTTCCCACATGGTCTCTTCCATTTTTATTCCATTATTATTACTTTTTTCCTTCTGTATATAGGTTGCTGTGATTTAAAAGAATGATACTGATATACAAGATATATACTGAAGAGTTAGTGTATGACTGCCATTGTTTTACGTGCAATTTGTGAAGTTGGTAGTAGTGTTATTTCTAGTTTGCATTTGAAAAAGTTTGTATTTAGAACATTAACTCATGCAGAAGCATGTGACAGGTGTCAACTGGATTTTAAATCATGGTGGGTATGATTTAAACATCTGGGCACTGAACAGTTACACTGCACACTATGGCTTCTATCCTTCCTTATTATTTAATTTTGTCACAAACAAAAGATAACAACTACCTATTCATTCAGGTAGCATATCTGTTGAGCATTTACCATGTGCCAGGCATATTCGAAACCCTAGAAATCCATACAGTAGTGAACCAAGCTCGCAAAATACCTGTTTGGCAAAATACAGCTTCCCAGATTCCTGTCTTTAGGAAGCTATACTTAAAATTTATAAGTACAAAGCAGTAAACATTTAAAAGCAAAGCATTTTAAAACAATATTTCAAGGCAATATATAAGTACCTTCCCATTTTTTCAGATCATAAAGAATATAAATAGTAAAGGGTTAAGAAATTTATTTAATGTCTTATAAAAGAGCACTGGAGCAGAATGGAAATAAAATCCTATAGAGAAGACAATAAATCTGCTTTTTCTCTTTCCTCTCCTGAACCCGGGCCACCTCCCTTTCTGCTCTGCTGTTGTTAGCAGAGCCTGGAGCAGGCAGCTAATGGCTCCCAGCATGAAGCAGGCAGTCTTAATGTCCTCTCCGCCCTCCCCACGCCCCAGCAGCAGCACCTCAAGAAGAGATCAGCGTTGTGTCTCACATTTCTAGTTTCACTGTTTCTGTTTCTCCATGAGCATTAAATTAAAAAAAAATTCTTTTCCAAAAGTTTGAAACTAAAAGGATTGCTCTGAAATTATATTTGATCTCGGTACACATCCTTCTCACAGAAAATGCCAAGTATCCAGTAGGTCGAAGAGAAATATTTGATGAAGCTAAATTACTCCACAGATAATCTTTTAGAAATGTATATATTTGCTACATCAGCAGAAGGCTTTCTTATATGCACTTCATATGACATCCATTAGCCATTTTTCTAGAATGGTAAGCATTAGGGCTGCAACTCACTTGTAGATTATTTTTTCCTGCAAACAAAAAGTATGTTCCCAGCAATTCACTCCCTACGCACTGATAACACCTGCAGGTCTGAATATAATGTATGTAACCTCTGATTAATTTGACTTAAAACTTTGTTCTTTAATACTGGTATTCAAAATGACTGGGAAAAAAATTCTATTTGATTCTCTTGTACTTCTAAAAATTAGCTAAATTTCATTATAGTAAAATGCTAAACCTAAGAAATATGGCATAAACCTTTACAGAATAATTTGTATTCGATCTCATATTTTCAATCACTCTACATTCAAAACCCAGTTTCCCTTTTTATTCAGTTTAGAAAATTATGTAAGAATCAGAAAGTTAAATGCTTTGCTGCATTCCCAACATTCAGATTAGTCACTAGCATATAGTAAGAGCTCAATAAATATGTTTAAAAGTGAGCAAATAAATGAGTTAAAAGCCACAAATGAAACTTGTTGGATTATCTTTTCTTCATCCCAATAAACAATCATAGTAGCTAAACAAGCTTAACAAAACATTCTATTTACATACTAAAGCACAATATTTGTAAGTATACAACAACGTTTGCTTACAAGATACCATCACTGAGGTATGCGTAGCGGCTCTTTTCTTGGTAGTTCTCTCTTTCCCAGCCTCTCCCTCTCTTTTTCTCTGCTTCACTCTCTATTCACACGCACACGTCCACACAGAGAAGCTGAACGACTTCAGATGCATTATCACTCTTTGTGCACCTGGATCCATTCAGTCTGAACATAAATTTCATTTTGAGAAGATCACACATGAAAAGCTTTCATTCCTCAAAGCATCTCCAAGTACCATGCATGTTATTTTTCAAAGACTGGGTTTGCATTAGAGCTTACAGGATGCTGCTTTCACCATTCACTCAGTTTTTATCAGAATTGAATTGCTTTCTTCACTTTATTTCCAAATCCCTTGATTTAAATGATATAACAAATGAAACTCTAAATACATTGCCGGTTAACTCTCCATGTCACTATTAGTTCAAATATGACTCCATGAAAAAATTAGTTTGCAATTAATTATAAGAATATGTGTGTGTGTGTGTGTATGTGTGTGTGTGTGTGTGTGTGTGTGTGTGTGTAGTCGGGCTTTAGGTGGTTTTCCTAACAGAGGGGAAAAGTGGAATTAAAATATTTAGCCTTGGGTCTTCAACATAATTCATACTACTTTGGAGCTGACTGAATTATCATTCCAGCCATTAAATCTAATTTTAAAAATGACCAAATTTTGAACTGGGAATTTGTTTGCAGTTTTCATAGTCATTGTGCGCAGTACGCATGTGCATATGCACACCCCTTTGTCTGTCTGGAGCATTTAGAGAAAGGGGAAGAGGGAAAAATCTATAACTATAACTATCTAACTGCATTGCATTAGATCATCGCTGCAGACAGAAGATGTTAAAGGAGAGTGTGTGTGGAGGCTCCTGGCCGACAAATTCAGTGAAAATTTAAGGCGGAAAGCCCTGTGTGTGCTTCATTCAGAGTTAAAGTATTACGATATCTATGCTTTCCTTCTTCTTTTATTCTTTTCTTTCTTTCCTTCTTCATTCATCTATTCAAGAAACTAATTACTGAATGCCTAGTATGTGCTAGATACTGTTCTATGCGCTAAAAACATAAAAGAAAAAATAGGCAAAACGTTTTTTCTTAACAGAGCTTTTATTATAGTAGAGATGGATAATTAACAGATAAGTAACGAAAATATATGGTGCAACATTCAGCAATGGAGTGGGAGTGTGGATGATCAGGGATGGGTCCCTCCGAGACTGCAACATTTGAGACCTGAATGGCAGGAAGGAGCCAGCCCTGTGAAAACTAAAATAAAAATCATTCTAGCTGAATGTGGTGGCTCATGCCTGTAATCCCAGCATTTTGGGAGGCCGAAGCAAGAGAATCACTTGAGGCCAGGAGTTCAAGACCAGCCTGAGCAACATAGCAAGATCCCTTCTCTACAAAAAATAGAAAAATTAGCCGGGCATGGTGGCATGTGCCTGTAGCCCCAGCTACTCAGGGAGCTGAGTGAGGCAGGAGGATCACTTGAGCCTAGGAGCTTGAGGTTGCAGTGAACTATGATGAGGCCACTGCACTCTAGCCAGGGCAGCAGAACGAGATCATGTCTCAATAAAATAAAATAAAATAAAATACAATAAAACAAAACAAAATAAAATAAAATAAAAAGCATCTGGGAAGAGGGAACAGCTAGTGCAATGTCCATAAGGTGAAAAACAAGCTTGCTGTACTCAAGGAACAGAAATAAGGTCAGTAAAGGTAAAGGTAGGAAAGCCAATCATGTTTTGGCCTATGATTGAGATTTTAAGGCTTAGCCACAAAGATCCCACTGTTCCCTGATACTTTGTTTTTGCCCTTGTCACTGCAACCAGATGATTAATGGTGCTTTTTATGGGTACTCTAGCAAATGCATCATTTTGGACTTTTATTGGGCGCAAAGCTCAGAGAGTACACCATTTCAGTCTCCAGTACATTGATGAAGAAATATTGTTATTTACTCTAAGTAACAGAAGCCATTTATTTTTAAATATGAAAACTATAAAGAAACCCTGTTCTGATCTGATTTGGTGTTTATCTTTCCCCTTCTCATTTATGGGTTGCTTCTGGGCTTTTCATGCCTTTTCGCTTTCTCTGACCCATTAGAGGAGTTAGCTTGCAAGGGCTAATTCCCATACAGGAAATTTCTTCTTGCCCCTTACTAGAAACCACAGCTTGCACCTGGCTCTCCTGAATCACAGTGCATCTCTCCCACCTGCTTAGTAGAGCCAAAGACCCTCATAGGCTGTAATTATTTCTCCTCCTATGCATTACTTTCTTTCTCTTCCATAGATACCTTTTCTGCTCTTTGTTAAGCACCGGATTTGGGGTCAGAAAGGCCTCAGTTTAAAGATTAGCTCTTGCACTTTTGAATTTTGTGATCTTGGACAATTTGTTTACCCTCTTTAACCTTCACTTTTCTCATTGAAAAAATAATCATAAGACAATGTGTTAATGCATGTAAAGAATTTGGCATACCGACAAGCACCAGGATAGCATTTAGTATGTGTTGGCTGCTACCATCATCTCCATCATCTGGGTCCCTTTTCCTTAGAATAGTGCTTCTCAAAGTGTGGTCCCTAAGCCAGCAATAGGAGCATCTCCCAGCAACTTGTCAGAAATGTAAATTCTCTGGCACTACTTAATGGGAAACTGGGGCGCGGCCCAGGAATCTATGTTTTGCCAAACCCTCTAAGTGATTCAAATGCATGCTAATTGTGCATTAGAAGAAATGTACTGCATTATTATGTTTGCCTTTAATTGTTCATAATTAAGTTCCTCAGAATTATGCTGGGGTGAGTGACTCAGAAATTTGCAATATTATTTTTAAAAACTTCCTTAAAATTATTTAAGACAAAATCACTTATATTTAGTACATAGCTCATATGCAACGCAAATAAAAGGTAGACAAACAAAATGTATTTTGTTCCCTTCATAGATCCCTATAGTTGTATCCAGATATTAGAATAATCTCCTGAAAACACTTAGAGTAGTCAGTGAAGAAATAATTGCTCCTAGGAAGTTTTCATACTTGTTTCAAGTCTCATATACATGAAAACTTAGTCATTAAATAAAATAGTAGAGCTTAATGGTATATGTTTTATTTAATAAATTCAGAAAGTAAATATACTATTCTAAAATACAACATAATGATTAGTGTAATAATGAATATTGTTCCAAATTGTCACCTTCACTGAAATTCAAACCTTTTGACTAAGGAAGCAACTAGGATTTACATGCACATGAAACACAATGGAAACCTTCTTTTCCATAATTTCACTTAATATGCGTAGTTTTATCTCCTTTATTCCATGCTATATTGTTCTCCTATATAAGGATGATAACATAAGCTACGTCAACACAGCTTACTCATATCCAGGACTGCCACTATAATGCTTTGACTTTTGTGCTAACTCTGGTATATTAATGAAGTATTTTACAAGGGATATGGTGATTCATAGAAAAATATTCAGTTGTAATGCAGAATAAATTGATCTAAGTAGCTTATCCCTAAGTCCTGTTCCAATCAGTGGTTTTAACATATTTTTTAGTAGAAGAACATTTTTTCCCTAATGCAATCTCCTAAGGAACAAAAATATATAAAATTAATTCAACTAATATTTTATAAGGATAAACCTCTTCTACACTGAGCAAAGGGCAGACTGGCTTACTGTCAATATAACAAAGATAAGATCTCCCTCTGGGAAAAAGGGCAGGTGTTTTTGCAGCCTATTATAAAAGATTCGGGTTCCCTAAACATGGGTTCCCTCAGCTGCATGGCAAACTGATTGTGTGTACAGTATTTATCTCAGTCCTCCACAATGTCCTACATGATCTGGGAAACATGTGGAACCAATGTGAATGCTGATACTATGGCTACTGTCATTGCTGTGAGAAATAAAATCCTCTGTCTCTGACCCAGGCAACTTATGTCTTCTGTCCTTGTTCTGATACACATATGGCAACCACAGTCCCACAATCCGTTCAATCTGTTTCATATTCTGATATGGTAGAGTAATATAAATTAGAAGTCTGGTTTATGCAAGTACATATCTACCAGTAGTGATTGTGTTATAACAGCTACCATGGCAATTTAAAAATCTCTTCTCATGATCCAAATGATTGTGTCTCCTCCAAATTTCTATGCTGAAATCCTACCCACCCCCCCACAAGTGATAGTATTAGATGGGACTTTTGAAATGTGATTAAGTCATGAGAGTAGAGCCCTCCTGATTTGGTTTAGTGCCCTTATTAAAGAAACTCTGGAGAGCCTGTTCACCTCTTCTGCCATGTGAGATTACAGAAAAAAGAAGGCTATGTTGGAAACAGGCCTTCAACAGACACCAAAGCTGCCAGTACTTTGATCTTGGACTTACCAGCCTCCATAAATAAGAAAAATAAATTTCTGTTGCTCATAAGCCAGGTAGTTTATGATATTTTATTACAGCAGCCTGAGCAGACTAATACATCTCTCAGTTAACTAATAGAGAAAATCGAAAGAGAAGTAGTAGATATTTTGTTTGAAATATTAAATCCCAGATAGTGCCATTTGTGCATATTTACCAACTGTCCAAATTCCTTGTTATATTATGAACGTGTATGTTTTTGAGGTGTCTTTTTACCGGGAAAGTTTGTCAAAGTTTAAAAAGATGTTTTATGAAATGGTGAAATAATGTGCATGATTTTAAGTATTGCCATTTTTATAATTTGGGTTATTATGCTGATGGTTTTACCATCTCTTGAAAATGTGTTATGCTTCTTTATTTTGTCTGGGATAAATCAATATTTACCAGAAAAGACTGGTACTTAGTGTAGGAAAAAAGTTGGTGCTCACAATGTCACTAATCATTACAAAACATTCTATATTGAAACACTGATAACGAATATGAAATGAAAAGCCTTTTGAATAAAAAAGCAAACAAACAAGAAAAAATAAAACTTGTAATAAACACTAACACTAGTCATGATATAGCACAATACTCCAAAAAAACCTGTTAAAACTCCATTGCACAAAATTTCTGCCATGACAAAAGCATTCCTAAGCCATATTCCAAAGCTGAAGTTGTCATTGATTTGAATGTGGCACATGTGTCCAGTAGAAATGTATTTCCTCAGGTAAATACATCCAGCCCATAAGCACATTTGTTTGTTTTAATAAGTCATGAGTTAAATAGGCAGCTTTCTGTATTATTTATAGATATTTTTGTAAAAATTTAAACACATGTTCTAAATAAAAATCATATTTTTTGCAAAAACTTTAGAGAATATCCTCTATATTTTAGTCTTCTGTATTAAATCTGCAAACAGCACTGTTTTCAATTCTTATTTCATGAAGATATCTCAGGGGCTTGAGATAAGCAATTGCCAGGATATCAGATCTCAGACCTACTACAACTAGCTTCTAGGCTGTAACACAAAAGTAAAGGTCTTTGGCTCAGAAGTCGCTCATATGCAACTTGTTTAAATAAATCTTATCTAAAGATTAAACAAAAGAGACAGAGAATGCTTGTGTCGTTTTAAATCTAAAATCAGTCTCAAACACCTTTTAATTAAAACAGAATAGAAAATAAATAAAACAAAAAATATATAATAGGAATAAATAGCAACAGCAAATAAATAGAACTACAACATAGTAAGAAATAACAAACATATCAATATAGTAATCTGAATATAAACCAAAACTTTATATTAAAATAAACTGAATTATGAAAAATGAGAAAACTTACACACATTTTTTCAGGCTGAAGTACTGAAACTTTGTAGGTAAGACAAGCAGACAGTTCTCCAGAGACTAAAGCAGTTTGTCAAAATGTGACATGGATATAATTTTATTTTTGAGGTGAGGTTTTTCTTTGACCTTACTGAAATGCACAACATCTCTAAGGCTAGGAAGGGGGTCAGTACAAAAGCAGCACTGCCTTAATATTTCCTAAAATGTCTAGCCATAAAGTTTTATCTGAGAATCTAGAGGATAATCTTGCTGTGTTTATATAAAATATATTAATTGACATAGACCTTCCAATATTTTGAAATTTGCTTAAAGTCCTACAAAATTAGGGTCAGAGAAGACATATTTTATAACACAAAGTTAATGTGGCTATAAAACTTCTGTCATATTTATTGTCATTGTATCTCTGGCTTTTTTTTTTAATATATCAGTTACATTTCTAATGGCAGCTTCAGAATTTCTATGTCAGAGGGTATGTGAACATCAAGGGTGGCATATGGGTTGGAGAGATTATAAAGTTGTATTTTCGTTTACATAAAATTGAGCAATGCCAATTATCTGTTTCAAAAATGACATGAATTCCGACGGAGATCAAGGCATGGCAGAGACCACCAAACCCTTACTTGGCAAGTCCAACAGACTTTTTTTGTAACTTCTGTTTCATATCTTTTGTCTGTATATATTCAGTTCAAATGTATACTTTCTTAGAGAAAGGACCTGTTGCTTAATTTTATTCCTTTATATTCGATGTGCAAATACTTAGACTATTATTACTTTCATTCTTGATCACCCCAAGAAGAACCCAGGCATATTTTATGTACTTTTATTTTTGCAATATTAACTGTTTCTCATAATGTTTAGCTTTCTATCTGTAAAATTTTATCTTCTATATGGGACAATTATGAATTTACAGCTGTTGGATTCAGTGTGTGTGTGTGTATGTATGCCCATGTGTGTGTTTTCCAAAAGAACAGTCTAGTTTCTCAGTGGGAAAAAAAAGACAATATAATAAAATCCATTTAAATCTTAATTTTTTATGCTGATTTAAGTTCGTCGACATAGGAAGGGAAGGGAAGATTCTTCTAGGGGTTTTAGGACATCATGGTCTAGTAGAACACAAACCAGCAAAAGGTGATCACAATATAAGGCACCGGCACTGCTAACAGCAGAATGTTGACTGTGGACACACAAAGAAAGGAGCACCTGACTAGGCTTGGGGAGAATCTGGAAAAGCTTTGTTTCAGGAAACTTTCACTTGGCCTCCAGATCTATCTCCACCTTTCCCTCTCTAGCTTTATGACCAGGCAGATCATGTGGTCCACATGGATGGCTCCAGAGCATCTGACCAACAGGAGATTCAGCCAGTGGGGAGAAGAATGTGTTCAGTGCGTTGAGTCCCTGGGCTCCCTCCCTGCAACATCATTGTGTCCTAGGTCATTGGTCCTTTCCAGTCGGCTGCCTCTACGGAACTCTCTTTTTTTTTTTTCTTTCCAGTTTTAGATAACTACTCTCTCCCCTTTGGGCCTGGGACTGTAATACCTCTTTTTGATTAGCTCAGATTATTGCATTATCATTTGTGTCTTACACTCTGCCCAAACTTTTGTAAATAGACTCACTGTAACATAGTCCTCTTGAGATAGTATAATCTGAGTGCAAAACCTATTTCTTGTTGGGACCCCTATTTACACAACCTGAACCTTAAATGATAATTAGAAGAGCAGAGAATTTCTCAGAGAACCATAAAAAGTCTATGGTTAATAAAAAAGAATAGCAAAAGATGAAGGTGTGCAAATCTAAGCAGTATGGATACTACCCTAAAGATAGTAAACAAATGTTAAAGACTTCAGGTAAAGGAGTGACATGACCCTGTTTGCCTTTTACAAAGATTGTTCGGGCATTATTTAGGAAGGAGTGGTAAAGGGAAATTAGGCTCAGAGCAGTTAGCAAGGTAAAGTAATAAACCAGGCAAGAGAAATTTAGGATTAACAAATACTTAAAGAAAGGTGGTGGCAATGAAAGTAGAGAAAAGAAGAGAACTGTGAGAACAGTGAAGTCATGAGGGGCGTAAGAGCTGATTATCAGTTGTCTTGCTTGAAAAAAATGAATGGATGGAGGTGTAATTAACTGAGGGAGTAGTTAGAATAATATCTGAAGTGAAGATTCAATGAGTCAAATTGACAATGGGAAGTCAGGAGAGCATTTAGGTTAAGACGTAAGAGGCAGATTCATGTGTTAAATATTTTGGCAGCACACACTGTAATACAGCAATAGGGAGCTTTGACAAAGGGTTAGTGTAACAATTAGAAGTATTAATAGCAAACATAAGTAGTAGAGGACAAGAGGCATAATGTATGCATCTAGCCATAATGTTTTTAGGTGTGTGGATTACAATATAAATGTGGTGCAAAAATAAACTCAAAAGCCTTTATATGCTAAATTAAGAAGAAATTCTAGGTAGACTTTTATGTTCAATATGAAAAAGCTCGACTTTATGTGGATTACAAAACACGTGAGGAGTTTCAGAAAGAGCACTTCATTTTCTAATTATAATAAATTTGTGTTTTAATTTTTAAAATGCCACTCTCGAGGTAGATAAATATAAAATACAGTGACTCTTCAGTGTTCCCACATGTTTTGGTTTCATGATAAAATGTTATTGAAGATGATATAATTAAAAAATCCCAATGATATTTTCTGTCTCACAGAGACAAAAGGCATTTGTTTCAAGTACAATATATTTCATATCTATTAGGTAATATATAATGCAGTAGAAGATAGCTGAAATTGCATGTCTTACTGTCATCTCAAACCACATTCCAGCCTCATTTGTGCGCCCATCTACTGTTTCTTTCCATCGTGAAGCCCTCTTTGCTTTCTATTTACTTGCTTCGATAAATAGGTTTGACATTATTTGTCACTTGCATGAACAATATTGACAGAGCAGTCTTATAGGTTCCTTCTGGGCCTAAAGGACTAGGTCCCTGTGGTATATTTGTGTCACCTCAAACAGCAGTGGTATCAACTAGCAGTCTGCTTAATATAAAATGCAAATTTCTCA
This sequence comes from Indri indri, assembly GCA_004363605.1. Taxonomy (NCBI): domain Eukaryota; kingdom Metazoa; phylum Chordata; class Mammalia; order Primates; family Indriidae; genus Indri; species Indri indri. The sequence continues at coordinate 9,405 of RJWJ010015490.1, read as the reverse complement.
AGGGCAAGGCATCATTCTATTCTATTCATCAATAGTAATCTATTCATCATCTATTCATCAATAGTAATCATAATAATGACTATTAAAAAATTCTAAAATTATTCAAAGGTTTATTTTATTTTATTTTGCATTTAAATTTTTCCCTCAGAAGTTCAAGGGATAAAAACCTCAGGCTGAAGTTTTGCTATAACCATCTGCTTACAATGAGCAAACTGCAGAATGTGGATTCCCTACTGAAATTTGAGAAGGGTTAAGCATTACCTTGCCAAATATCCACTGGCTGCAAGAGTAATAATTAGAAGCCAAATTTCATCATTTAGAATTTGAAACAACTAACATGTAGTTCAAGATTTTAAACAATTAAATGTTTTATTTTCTCTATATGTACTTAAATTTCTATATTAATTTTTGTCTGTCATAATCAACAGCGTTAGATTATAAACCACCCAATGGAAGAGGCCACATCTTCCTTGCTTTATCAATATATTTTAAAGAAAAACAAGGGTTTAATATTTTTGGTGATGTAATGAAAAAAAAAGTTACTGTGCCTGTAAGATCTGTATAGTATTCTATACCTAGCAATCATTGGTCCTTTAACCTTCCTGATGTCTTGGTCAGCTAATAAAATCACCTTACCAATTTAATGAAGTCTTACTCACTTAGTAAAATACTTGGTTCTAGAACAATAAAGTATCTTTAAAGAGGTAAATTTGCCTCAACAATAGATTCTTCTACACTTTCTCCTTTAGAATTTCATTTTTCTTGCATCTATAATGAGTATATAACTTTCACACACAATTTATTCAAATAATTATTTGGCATATGTAAGATAAATATTAATATAATAATCAGTATTAATACTATATGTTAATATTATTAATGGTTCTTTTTAATTGTGAGTTTTAAACTTTAAGACTAAATGAAATACATGTGCTGGCATGACATTTTCATCTCATTGATCTTCAGGATTGGCATGCTATCTAGCTAACTTATGAGTCTCTCTTCCTCTTCCCTCTCTTTTGGATGTATGTCTCTGAGAAGCTTTGACCACATTTTCAGTCAAAGAATAACAATGCCAATACCAGAAAGTCCATTGCCTTACATTTAGGTAAGGACTCATTCACAAACATGCAAGATGCTGGCATTCTTAGGTGAATACTTGAAACACTTGGAATTTTTAACCCAGCATAATATAGCAGTTCCAAGCACAGACTGTGGAGGCTGACTGACTAGGTCAAAATCTATGATGTGACCTTGGGAAGGCTGTATGACTTCCTGTCCCTTAGCTTCTTTATCTATAAAATGGGCATAATAATACTAAAGTACCTATTTTGTAAGGGTATTATAATGTTTAAATGAACCTGTAACCAATTTGACCAGTGGCACATAGTTTGTGTTATACAGGGGTGTTTGTTAAATTTTTAGAAAATGGATAAAATGAATAAAATTTTAGCACACTACATAGTTTATAAAAAGCACAGTTACAAATGCATTGTCATTTGACCCACATATGCTAAATGTTTTGCTGTGATTGTTGACTGGACTTTGGTATAAAAATAAACCCAAAACACAATCATGACTGTTCTCTAAAATTCACATGCTGAAAATGATAAGGTAACTCCTCTTGCCTTACTACTGAAATAAAAACAAAACAACATATTTTCCTGATACCACTATAAAAAAACAGGACTAGGGCTTAGTTTATTTTCAAACTCAGATGGTATCTTTCAAAGCAAATGCTCCAGTCAAACAAACAATAGCAACATCTGCTCATATTGATGAAAACTTTAGGACCAGTTGAGAGCCTTTATTAATTTTCAATTGAAAAGCAGATCATACAGTAGAGGAAAAACACAGTCCTAGCAATCATTTGCATATTAATACAACATCACAAAATCATAATTTGCAAAAGATAATATTAAAAAGTGAAAACATATTATCTTGTCTAGCTATCAAATGGCATACACTGATGTTTTCTCAATAGTTTCTTAATCTTGGCCGCTGACAACTGAAAACAACAACAAAACAACAAAAAGTAATGTTCAATGGAGGACACACGTTCAGCTGCTCTCTAATAAGTGTTTTCAAAATAGAAGCCCTTTGTAGTGGAAATCTCCAAAAATGTCAGAGCTGATTGCAAATAAGCACACACACCTCACAGGGGGCTGAACCCAGAGCCTCCTATTGTTCAGGAATATTAAAAGCAGTTGTTTTAAGACTTCACTGAACATTTTACTAATGTGTTACTGAATCAAATCTGTTTGCACATCATTATCTAACTAGGTCAAGTGAATACAAAAAGATAGTTGTTTAAAACTGATGGAAACTGCCTAAATACCTCTTTAGTTTATTAAAGTAAATATATCACTTGAAGGTGTGATTGCATAGTAAACTCCCACTCTAGGTATTATTTTTTTCGATCAAGAAGATAGGGAAGCTGAATTAGCTTTTATTTTCAGAGGTAAGAACATGGTGGAGCTCTGTAAAGGATAATTTAATAGGCATGACTCAATATGCCAAACAGTGAGGGGCAACAGGGCATACATTTCTATCTTCATTTTATAGCAAAGCAATAACACGGTATTGCCTCTTATAGCCACTGGGGAGAATTTGTGAAGAAACCTCTGCTACACGACTTTCCTCATTTTGTTCTACAAAAAAAAGATACTCCTAATTGGACATTATCATTATATGCTACCCCAGGTTACTAAAAATATCAAATTTTAATTTTCACTAAAATGCCTTCATAGTGGTTTTGAATATTTCCATAAAGGTAGAAAAATAATGTTCATTATATTCATAAAAACTGAGCGTAGCATTCTTATGAAAACACCACAGAAATTCAATTGAAATTCAAAGAGAAATATTTAAAACAGGATTTTGACATCCAGCAAGTTTTCTCTAAAGAGGCTTCATGGTGGGATAGTCATTACCTTGGTGAATTCACCACCATCCAGGGTCAGGCCTTTAGGACTGGAGAGTCAGAAAGTTGCTATTATGGGAACACGAAGCACCAGCCCATTACTCTGTGCAGATTCACATTAGCAAAATTCAGATTGTGACAGAAAGCCCTGGTACAAACTTCTTAATTTCCAGGTAGATTCATATCTCTTTGCATACACTGGAATATAACTAATATATTTGCTAAACAATTTATTCATCTGACCAACTCATTCTTTTTCCACAACAGACCTTTATGAAAGCCAATTAAAATCAGAAGGTGGCTTAGAGAACCCAAATTCAAACAGGGGAATTGGATGACCCAAATTTTCAATGGTTTGCAGCCTAGGAAGTCCTAATATAGCCTTTGCAATGTCGTTTATATATGGGAAGGCATTTGTGTCTTGGGGAGAGGTTAACTGGGAGAGAGTTAGGAAGCTGATGTGTCTATCCTGCATTCGATGCTAATTAAAATGCTATTTTATTCACCTTAAAAGGAGGGCTGTGCATGCATCTTTTGCAGTTGCTATGTGAAGTACATTCAATTTTACCTTTTTATTTCCCTATTTAAATATTTCTTAAACTTTACTTTGAATAGCAACTTACCACACCATTACAGAAGATCAAGAATTAACTGAAATAAAGGATTTGACAGTTTATATTTTGACAGGTAAAACTTTGGCTTGCCTTTTCCTCCATTTATTTATTGTTTTTTAAAATTTTTATTTTATTTATTTCTTCATTTATTTTTAAATTTATTTCAGAATATTACAGGGGTACAAATGATTTGGTTACATAAATTGCTTTTGTACCATGCCCATCCCCCAGATAGTGTGCATGGTACCCGTTAGGTGTGATTTAACCCATCCCCTCCTCCCCTCTCTGACCTGCTTGATTTCCAATGAATGTTAATTCCATATGTGCACATAGGTGTTGATCGAATAGTTCCAACTTAATGGTGAATACTTGCGGTGTTTGTTTTTCCATTATTGTGATACTTTACTTAGAAGAATAGTCTCCAGCTCTATCGCAGTTAATATAAGAGGTATTCGTTCACCACTTTTTTATGTCTGAGTAGTACTCTATAGTATACATATACCACAGTTTATTAATCCACTCATGTATTGATGGACACTTTTTCTCCATTTAAAGGAGAATATTCTTAAGCTTTCTTTCACCACGGAATAGACTTTGTACTGGTAATCAGGAGAAATAGGACACAACTGTCACATTGCGCAATGTTGTGCAATGCGCACAGCATCTTCCTATGAAAGAAATTGTGAAGTTGGTACTGAAAAAAACCTCCATTTAAATTTTCATCTCAATTTATAGCAATAATGAGATAATTTAAAGGCATGGTATATTTTTTCCAAGTGCGTTCTCAAAATATACAGTTCAAATTCTGTCTTAAGAAAATTAGTTAATGAAGTTTTTATTTATTAGTTTAAACACTATGAGATTCATCTTTCCAACTTAAAAAGTGAGATACTGCCGGGCGCAGTGGCTCACACCTGTAATCCTAGCACTCTACGAGGCCAAGGCACAAGAATCACTTGCGGAGTTCGAGACCAGCCTGGGCAATAGAGACCCAATCTCTACAAAAAATAAAAAATGAGCCGGGCATGGTGCACACCTGCAGTCGCAGCTACTCAGGAGGCTGAAGCGGGGGGATCAGTTGAGCCCAGGAGTTTGAGGCTGCAGTGAGCTATGATGACGCCACTACACATTGCACTCTAGCCTAGTGACAGAGCAAGACCCTGTCTCAAAACAAACAAACAAAAACAAACAACCCCCCAATGTAAGATGTAAGGTACTAACATGTTTGCCAAAGGTGAAAGCGAACATTTAGGGACATCGCACACAGCCATACGGTTTCTTAAACTCAAATTAAACCTCAAAACCATTTCTGAAAAGCAATGTTATCAAAATGATTGGAAAGACACTTGGGAAAAAACCAAACCCATGTATCAGAAATAAAAGATATTAAATCAGATAACACAGCAAGCTCTGCTATTTTAGTCTTCTCAAAATATCTTCAAACAAGACAATAAAACTCAGAAATAGTGAGGAGAATAATATAAAAACATGAGGGGAGAGAGAAAGAGAAAAGTGAGCCAGAGAGTGCCAGCAAAGAAGCTATTGGAGTATTTGACAGGACATTTTCCTCCTCTAAAATAAATACAGATCTCTCGATGTATCCTGGAAAGTCCAGGTTTAACCTGAAAACACAAACAGCAGACCTGTTTATCTGCTTAATAGAGAAGTGAACCATGTGAAAGGAAAAGTTAATTAGCATTCAACTAATAGGCACCACAACTCGAGCACTCCCGATTGAGCACTTTTAAAAAGTAAGCGTTCAACTCATTTAAATATGCTGGAAGTTGAGCACCAGTTGAGCGCTTTCACAGCACGCTGAGTACTGATTGAGCTATTTCGAAGCACATCGAGCACTTTTCTGTGTGAATTCTTAGCCAAATTTCCATACCCCCAACCCTCCCTCTGCCTACACAGCTGCTAATCAAGAGGTGCCTTCCCGGTATGAAATTCCTTTGCCAATTAGAATCACATTTTAGCCTTTCATCTTTTATGTTTTAAGGGAATTAAGAAATAATAATAATTAGTGAATGTGTGTCAGAATGAAGTTCATTTCTTCTTAAGAGATATCAGTTAAGTCAATTCTATCCCTCAAGGGCTCAAGTTAAATTTTGGAAATTAGCATCCATGCTGAGAATTGTTGAGACTGTGTCCAAACCTAACCATGGACAGCACCAAGGATTTTTTTTTTTTTTTATTCCAGGGTATTGTGAGGGTACAAACATTATAGTTACACTTTATGTCTTTGCCTCACCTAAGTGCGGGTTAAAGGCATGCCCTTCCCCCCCCACAGTGCTCCCCGTGTCCTTTAGTTGCAGATTTGCCCCCCATCCCCCTAATCCCTAGAGAGTATTTCTGTCATGTGATCAACCTAGTGTTGATCAGTTAGTACCAATTTGATGGCGAGTACAAGTGGATCCTGTTCTTCTGCTCTTGTGGTGCCTCACTTTGGATAATGGGCTTAAGTTTAATCTAGAAAAGTATAAGAGGTGCTAGATCACTGTCATTTCTTATGATTGAGTAATATTCCATTGTAAACATACACCAAATTTTAATTATCCACTCATGGATTGACGGGCACTTGGGTTGTTTCCACATCCTTGCAATAGGGAATTGTGCTGCCATAAACATTCGGGTGCAGATGTCTTTATCGTAGAATGTTTTGTGCTCTTTTGGGTAGATGCCTAATAGTGCTATTGCTGGATCGAATGGTATTTCTATTTTTAGCTCTCTCAGGTATCTCCAAATTCTTTTCCACAGAGGTTGCACTAATTTGCAGTCCCACCAGCAGTGTAAGAGTGTTCCTGTCTCTTCACATCCTCGCCAGCATTTGATGTTCTGGGATCTTTTGATAGAGGCCAATCTCACTGGGGTTAGGTGATATCTCATTGTGGTTTTGATTTGCATTTCTCTAATGATTAGAGATGTTGAGCATTTTTTTATATGTTTACTGGCCATTCTTCTGTCTTCTTTTGAAAAGTTTCTGTTCATTTCCTTTGTGCATTTGTTGATGGGGTTGTTTGATTTTTTTCTTGTTGATTTTTTTGAGTTCTAGATAGATTCTGGTTATCAGCCCTTTATCAGATGTGTAGAGAGCAAATATTTTTTCCCATTCTGTGGGCTGTATATTCACTCTAGTGATAGTTTCCTTGGCAGTGAAGAAGCTTTTTAATTTGATTAGATCACTTATTTATTTTTGTTGCTGCGGTGATTGCTTTGGGGTTCTTCTTCAAGAATTCCTTGACTAGGCCGATGTCTGAAAGGGTCTTCCTAACATCTTCATTTAGAATTCTTAAGGTTTCATGCCTTAGGTTTAAGTATGTTATTCATCTTGAATTGATTTTTGTGAGAGGTGAGAGGTGGGGGTCCAGTTTCAATCTTCTGCATGTGGCTATCCAGTCTTCCCAGCACCATTTATTGAAAAGAGATTCTTTTCCCCAGTGTATGTTTTTGTCAGCTTTGTCAAAGATTAGATTACCATACGCAGATGGTTTCATCTCTGGATTATCAGTCCTGTTCCAGAGGTCAATGTCTCTGTTCTTGTGCCAGTACCAAGCTGTTTTACTTACTATAGCCTGGTAGTACAGTTTACAATCCTTAATATCTATGCACCCAATACACGAGCACCCAGTTACATAAAGCAAACCTTGTCTGATCAAAACAACATGATAAACAATAACACCATAATAACAGGGGATTTCAACACTCCTCTGAATGAACTGGACAGATCTTCCAAACAGAAAATAAGCAAAGAAATAATGGACTTAAACAGAGCTCTTGAACAAAAGGGTCTGACAGATCTCTACAGAACATTCCACCTAAATAAAGCCGAATTTACATTCTTCTCATCAGCCCATGGAACTTTCTCCAAAATAGATCACATACTAGGCCACAAATCAGACCTCAACAAATTCAGAAAAATAGAAATTATACCGTATACCTTCTTGGACCATAGTGGCTTAAAATTAGAGTTCGATTCCAACAGAAATACTCGCTACCTCACAAAGTCATGGAAATTAAACAATCTATTGTTGACTAACTCCTGGGTCAAGGAGGAAATACAGAGGGAAATCAAGAACTTCTTCGAACTAAATGATAACGGAGAAACAAGGTATCAAAACCTGTGGGATACAGCAAAAGCATTCCTGAGAGGAAAACTAATAGCAATAAATGCTCATATCCAAAAATCAGAAAGTTCAGAAATCGACAACCTAATAAATAGAATCAATGACTTGGAAAAGGAAGAGCAAACCAATCCCAATCCAAATAGAAGAAATGAAATAACTAAATCACAGCACAACTAAATGAAATTGAGAACAAGAGAACTATACGGAAGATCGACAAAACCAAAAGCTGGTTTTTTGAAAAGATAAACAAAATTGACACCCCACTTGCTAGATTGACTAGAATCCAAAGGGAAAGGACTCTAATAAACTCAACCAAAAATGAAAAAGGAGAGGTCACAACAGACGCCATGGAAATACAAAGCACCAAGGATTTTTGATGGTTCATTCCTCCAGGTGTTTCAAATCAGCCAAGAATTGAAGCAATCTGATGGTGGTGCAAGTCCCTACATCTCTGCAATTTTGTCAAGGTTCTCACATGGGCAGGACCTCACCCACAAAAAATAAATCTTTCCATGTTATGTGAGGCAATCATTTTCTTCCTGCTCTACTTTTTGCACAAATGAATGAAAATAAAACAAACCATTAAGTGTTTATTAAGTGTAAATTATATGTAGGCACAATGCCAAATACCGACAAGGATATGAAATTCACAATAGCCCCTGACTTCAAAGTTTTTACCATTTTATTGGGAGAAATAGTGCAACATCCTGGCCTATATTGCGATCTGCTAATTTCTCTCCCGTTCTAATTTATCTTACCTTAGTCCTAATATGCTTGTAATATTTTATTGCAGATATTGGTTGACAGTCAATTTTTGTGGTTTATTTGTTTGTTTGCTTATGGAATGAGGTGGGTATAAACAGCTAAAAAACAAGAGCCTGGAGTCAGATCCCAGATATAAAAATATTGAGAGATGGTATTTCAGGAAGCCCTGTCCAAGCAACAAACTGCCCTTCCTAGAAAGCAAGTGTATACTGCTAGTTGTACATGTAGGAAAAGGAACAAAATAGGAATCTACTTGTTCAGAAATGAGAACTGCATGTCTCAAATCTTATACTTTGCAAGAACCAGGAATGCTCCCAACACAAAGAAATGATAAATGTTTGACGTGATGGATATCCTTGTTACACAGATTTGATCATTACACATTGTATGCTTGTATCAAAATATCACATATACCCATAGCTATATACAAGGATATGTATCCATAAAAATTAAAAATTAAAAAAAGAACCAGGTTGAGTCTCAACCTGGATAACTAAAACAATACTATTACAAATAAATAAATAAATATGCTTATGTATTACCACCTATTTTTACCTCTTCTCAATTAAGACAAATAAAGGGATTTGATTGAAGTTTTTAAATGTTGTTTCATTTAATCTCTACATGGAAATTCTAGCAATTATCCCAGAAATGACCAAAAGTAGACAGTCTAGGGAGGGGACAGGTCAGTGTTGAGGAGAAATCTTTATACTAACCTATAATGTTTTAAGAAATTAATGTTTAGAATTTGGCCACTTTGAATGAAGATTGAATTCAATGTGAGGCAAACACTGTTACCAAAGGATGAAAGGGGGACAGGTCACAATTGGATAAGAAGGAAATGTTTTATTTATTCTGGTATACATGGCTTAATTTTTATTTAAATCAGTTATGTCTAAAACCCTTAAAATTAGGTAGCCACAATTATCAATCTCTGGAGAAAATTTCACCTCAAAAATTGACCATTTATTTAGAGCTC
>RJWJ010015489.1:0-36124 GCA_004363605.1 Indri indri | reverse complement strand
GGGGTGAAGATAAAAATGGAGGTTCAACTGCACACTGTTCACATATGTTATTTTGAGCATACATTTCATTAAAGATTTTTTAAGAGCAATTCTATATTCTCAATGTAAAATAGTTAAGTAAATATGACATTCTTGGGATAAAAAATGAAAGTACCTCCATTTGACATGGGTGTCCCAAATGGAATTAGTTCACTCCAGCCCAATTCTTCTCAGCCTCCATTCAGGAAGTTTAATCCCATGTCTTTTTCTCCTTCCTTCCTTCTCAGTTCTGAGAAGCCATGACCCCCACCCACCTCCAGCTAGCTGTCAGCATGTGAGTGTGCTCTGCGATCCTATAGCACGTGCTGGGATGCGGTTTGAATACAAGACACTACAAGTAATAAAGTTTATCAGAACGCCTTGTCATTATTTTTGCATCATTATACAATTACTGCAGTTTTGGAAGGTAATAAATCACTGCATAAGTGACAAATTGAGACGCTAAGAAGGACAGTTATTCTCACAGATAAAGCAACTGCTGCCACTAACGAGATGTGGTGACTTGGTGGTCAACCTTTTAAAAAAATGTCCTGCGGTCCTGCAAGGATCAGTGGGAAAGCCATGCACATCTAAAAGCATGCCAAGTTGTTTCCAAGACCACAGAGGAGCTTGACACTCCAACAGCTCCAAAAATCAGTGTCCCAGTTTCACTCCCTGATGGCCAAGAGGGAGCCTCATAAAGCCAATAACTAAATTCCAGTAAGTTCAAACCTCGTTGGCTCAGAATAGCCCAGACAGCCCATTATTCATTCAACCCAACTCAGAAATGTCTCCAACGAAGCATGTGTCATATGTGTGCATACATGTGTGTTTGCTATGTGTTTCACATAGTCTGAGTACTAAACTGCATCTGCACAATTTCCTAACACACTGAGTTTTGTATTTTGTTTCATTTTTTACACTTGGATAATAAAAAAATGGCAGATCATATCAATATTTTCTGTAGATTATAAAAAATAGATTTCTAGACTAAAATCAAGCAGATGTTTTAGTCCAAGAAACAATAATTTAGGAGAGAATGTATGTAGGATATGAGAGTTTGGAAAAGCAGAACTGGTTCCACTCCACTCCCAATCAATCGGTGGGATCCTAAAGTATGGGGACTGCTGAAAAAAGAGGCTAGCAAAGACCCCTTTTAGAAAGTTCCAGTGAACATCATAAATTTGGAGACCCACCTGCACCACTGAATAAGAAAGTGTCTTTGGTTTTGATGAGAAAGCCAAGTAGCTGATGCCTGCAGGTGGACATTCTGGGTTGGGGAATTAGGCTCCAGAGAAGTGGTTCTCAAAATGTGGCCCCCAGACCAGGGAGTGCCAGCATCACTTGGGAACTTCTTAGAAATTCAAATTCTTGGAACCCACCACCAATCTACTAAATCAGAAATTTGTGGTTTGGAGCTAGCAATCTGTTTCAACAATCCCTCCAGATGACACTCACATGTGCTTAAGTTTCAGAACCACTGCTTAAGAATGGAAATTAGACTCAGGATTCAAAGGACCCAGGAATACAGATACCTAGGCCCAGACATTCCTCTGAAGCACTGGTTCAGCCTATTATTATGGGTTTTCCTTTCATGCAGGACTGCCATGTCTGGTTGTGCAAGCTGGACACTGCAAAAATTCTCCGTGACCAAGGGATAATTAGAAGAGTAGGCCATGCCTCCTCCTAAGTCATGAGCTTCATGGATTACATATGCCTTAAAGTAGTGCTTTTTTTGTAATATGTGCAAAGACATCATATAAGCTGGAAGTTCATACTACCTTCACCTCTGTATTCAAATAAATATCAACCTTCACGAAGAAAAGAAGATGAACGGCATTTGGAAATCAGAATCTTACTCTTTCAGACAGATGGGTACGTGACTTAACTGCAAATGGTGACTCCAACTCCATCCCCATAGTGACTTGAGTTCATTAAAGCCAAGTTCCCATAGCCAATCTCAACTCCAGTCAAAAGGAATCAAAAACAAAGCTCCGAAGTTCCTGGCCAAGAAGGCATCCTCCTGCCTGTACCCATCCTGTAGCATTCTCCAAAATTTGAAGTAATTTATGGCCCTATTGAATCCTGTTAAGGTCTAGGACCAGGAAACCACCTCAGATGACAGGAGGAGTATGTGGGGCTCACGCAGAGTCCACTTAGAGAGGTCCTTCCTCATCTGGGGAGAGGCCTCAGCGTACGTCCTATAGGCCCCAGTGACCTCCTACATAAAGCATCAATCCTTTCATCCATGGAGCTTCCCAGGGTCCTAGCAGCTCCCAGAACAGGAAGAGTCTTCTCTCCATTTAAACAAAGGGGTTAACTGTGCTAAAAATGTTCTATTTTCCCTCTACCACCAACCCTTCCAGAAAGAGGCCACCAGGAGGTGGCCCGGTCCATGCATGCTCACCCCAAGACTCCCTCCGTCACTGATAAAACCCATCAGAGTGGAGGGATGGAGGTGGGGAGGCACTTCAACCCCCCACTTCCTTCCCGTTGTTCACCACTTGCAGAAAAATGATCATTTTGTGTGTTACACTCCGGGTAATCAATTCCAGTCCCCTGGAGATTTCCTGGGTCTGCTAAGCACATTTATTCTCCTGTTTCTAAGCTATTCCTTTGATTTCCACAACTTGAACATACTGTCGTCATTTTAAGGAGGGGAGAGAAGAGGAAAGGAGAAGGCGAGGGCAGAGGGAGCCGAAGGGTGAGAAGGAGCCTGATCCTGCCATTCTCCAGCTTTAAAAATCCCCCTTTATCTGTAGGACAAAATGCCTGTGCCCTCCTCATTGGAGGCCTTCACGGCCCGACTCCAGAACTTGCCTGCACATGCCTATGCCAGCTTTTCAAGAGTGAATGCAGTGATGGCAATAATATACCGTTACCATCACTATCATCGGAGCTGGGCTGGTCTAGCCTAAATTCTAGAATGTGCCTGAAACTCAGCTTGAAGATTCATAATAACCACACGAGATTAATTATCATTGGTATCACTATTTTGCTGATGACATAATTGTGACTCAAAGAGGTTAAATAACTTGTGCAAGATCCATTAGCTAATAAGTAGAAAACCTGGAATTTGGGCTCCACCATTCTGACCCCTCATCCACAAACTCCTAATGACTAGGTTAAACTTTTTTGGACATGGAACTCCTAGGCCGTCTAGGCCCTGTGCTTCTTGCACATCTTATGATGGGAGACCAGAGGAAGCTACCATTCAGAAATAAATTCTCTTCCTCAAGCCATGACCATCTGCCCTGGTCGTCAGCCTCAAGTTGGGGGAGACCTTGTATGTACAGCCACAGGATATAAAATACTCAAAAAATACAGATAATCCCTGGTCCTAAGAACTCCCAGGTTCTTAACACAAGATTTCACAAACTCGTTGCTCAATAAATGTGTGTTGAATGAGCGTGTTCTCAGAGTCACGCTCAGTAAATTATTGAGCACTTACATGTCAGGCCTAGGATGATTTCCTAAGTATTACTTCATCTAAGCATTACAGAAACTCAAAAAAGAATTTATATTCTTGTTTTCAGATAAGGGCACTGAAGTTCAGAAAGCGAAGTGGCTTGCATCATGACTGTGGGTTCATAATTGGGGCAGAAAGAGTTCATGAAAGCAGGAGCTACTTAGAAAAGCCAGACTCTCGGTCAAAGCTCATCTGACCACTTTACATCCCCACCCGTCTCAACTATATTTCCCCCCTTACTGAATCTTTACTTCACAGCTACATTTTAACTCCTCAAATAGAAATACCTCCAAGAGGTTTATGAAGTGTTCCGGTAATATTGCTGCATAACAAATCCCCTCAAAACTTAATGGCTTAAAATAACCATTTTATTTTACTCACCATCTCGTGGGTCAAGAATTTGGGAAGGGCTTGTCTGGGAGGATCGCACTTGGGGTCTCTCATGTAGTTGCAGAGAGCTGTCGGCCGAAGCTGCGTCCTAGGAAGGTTTAACCAGACCAGATATCCAAGGTGGCTCTTACATGGGGGGCAGTCGATGCTGGGTGTGGGCTGGGGGCTTAGCTGGGGTGCAGACTGGAGCCCTCGTATGTGGTCTTTCCAGCATGGTGGCCTCCAGGTGGCCAGACTCTTACATGGCACCTGTCTTCCCCCAGGTACACATCCCAGAACCAGGCAGCAGCAGCGTGGCCCTTTTGATCCAGCTTTGGAAGTCACCAGAGTCACTTCCACCACATTCTATTAGTTAAACAGCCACACACTCACCCAGATTCAAGGGGAGGGGACCACCTCTCTATGGAAGAAGTGCCCAAGAACTTGCAGCCATTATTTTAATGCCACATGAAGCTATTAATCACATACCCCAGTATAATTTGTCAGCCTGACTCCTTGGGGGAAAGACAGTCTCCATAGATGGCCACCACTGTTTCCTCCTCCACTGTTAAATGCATGCCACTTCCATCAGAAGGTGACATGTCTTTCCCTTCCCGTTGAATCTGGATTGGCCTTAGAACTTGCCTTGATCAACACGGCATGTGGCAGAGTGACTCTGCAGTTACTGGTCCAGCTTTTAAAAAGACCGGCAGGTTCCACTTCCTCTGGGGGAAGTCAGACACCATGCAGGCACTCCAATGGCACTGAGACCACATGCTGTGAGGAAGCCCACACTGGCCTCATGGAAAGGCCACATGGAGGACAACCAGAGAACCCAGCTGGCAGCCAGAACCAGAGCCCCAAACATGCGACCCAGTTGAGCCACCCCAGCCAGCCCCAGCCACATGAGCCTTTCTAGTCAAAACCAGACATCATGAGCACACAGCAGCAGTCAACCATCTCCACTTTGCCCTATCCAAATTCCTGACGCACGGCAGTGTGAGGACGTCAACTGGTGGTTGTTTTAAGCCACTAAGTTTTGAGATAGCTTATTGAGCATCAGTAGATAATGGAAACACTGTCAAACCATCTCCCAAGATGAGCCAGCCTGTAGTTTTGAAGGAGAACCTGAAAGCAGTGTGTTCAGAGGGCTGACTTGGGGGTGGGGAGAGGCAGGGAGGGGACAGAGTTGTCATTCCCACGAAGTGGAGCAGCACACGGGGCCCGAGCTGGGTGAGGTTGCAGAAGGCAACGTGGGAGGAAGCCAGAGACCTGTCTGCCCCATTTCAAAGTTTTGCCCCCACCAAAAAATAAGGGAAAGGGGATTCTTTTTCCATCTTTAACTTCTCCTCCTGCATCTCCCTTGACCCTCCTCCCAAGACCCACAGGGAGGTCAGAATATTATGCATTAAACTGAATTTTTAATTTATTTTATTTTTATAAGTGAAATATCTCAAACACACCAAAAATAACAAAAAACAATTTAACAAATACTCTGGTCCTTACCACCCAACATTTAAATAGATTTTTGAGGAGTAGTTGAGAATCTTAATCAGTTTTGATAGCATTGCTGTTTGCAAGGAAATATATTTTACCTGTTTAAAAAAACTGGCTTGGGGATGATTTCCTGGAAGACCCCTGGCACTCAGCAATGGCACTGAGTGTCTGCCTCTGGCAAGTCCCAAACAAGGCCAGTGAATCCATCTTCCATACCCACATCCCTCCCCAACCCCAGCTCACAGGCACCCAGAGCCCCAATGCCAGACTGCTTCTCACTGAGCTCCTCAAACCTGCACCATTACCCCCCATTACTTCTATTTCCACTCTACCCACAAAGTATGCCTGTCCTGTGTTCCACCCCTGGGGCAGATGATGGCCAGCCAATCTGATGGACCACCCCAGACCTTGTACTATTGGATAAGGGTGTCACTTTCTCCAAATTGGATGTTTGCAAGTTAATAAGTCCTTCTAGAGGCAAAGAAGTGCAACCCACAGCAGGGCTCTGATTCTGAGCATGGCTATACAGGAGGTGTTTATGGGGTGGGCTGGAATCTTCCTTTTGCACCCACATATCCACTCTGTATTCTTCTTTCCCTGGGAGGCTGACCTACATGTATTAGATCAGAGGCTTCCTTGCTTCTGTCTTTCTGTTGGGTTTAATCAATGGGGGAACACTTTCAGGCAATGAGAAAAAAGGAGGAGAATGCAACAGGGTATTTATCCTCCTGGTTCCTCTCTGTGGGGTCACTGGGACTATCCCCAACAGAAGCCACTAGGCAGCCAGTGCACACAGCCCCTCCTTCCCGGCTCTGGGCCTGCTCACCACCCTTGCTTTTCTAGACCTAGGGAGGGAAGGAGCCCTGCTCTTCCTGTCCTGGAATGCTGCATCATCCTCTGTGGGTTCCCTTCATCCTGCCCACACCTTTGCACAGTCTATTAAAGTCCCCTCCAATTGCCTAATTTGAGTGTGCCATCCTTTTCCTGCTGGGACTGCAGCAAGACAAGAGGGAACTGAAACATCTCAGCACCCCTCAAATCTTGCTGAAGTCCCCTCTCTTAGATGACCCAGCCAGGAGCCACCAATGACACAGGCAGAGTAGCCCTGTCCCACGCCCAATTGAGGAGACACAATCCTGAGGTCTTTGTCAGCTACATGTGCCCTGAGAACTCTGCTCTTGGCCTCCCAGGTACACGGCGGGCGTGGAACTACGAGTGCGGATGCCTCTGCACTCCTTCTCCCACAAAATAAAGTCACCCCTAATTCTGAGCTGCTCACTTATGCTTTATGTTTCTTCATAAAAGGATAGGACGTATTATAAGCAAAATAGGCTTGCTAAATATAGTCTATTCAGCCTGGGGAAGGCTAAATTATTCATAACCAGACCAGCATATACAAGGCACGCTAAACACAAATCCATTTTTGATTTTGGTATTTTTTTCTGGGCCCTGTGTATTCAGCGCCCCGGCATTGATCTGTAACTGCCCCCTGATGCCTGCATTTGCTCAGGATGAAGATCTCAGGATCTGAGCCAGTGACCGAGCTGTGAATAACCCCAGTCTCGCCCTCTGCAGGCCAGCAGCCACCGCAAGGTCATCAATTGTCCATCCTGTGTCCTGTGCTGCTGGAGGGATTTGCATCCGGTGAAAGGATCAGCAGCTCCCTGCAGAGCCCCAAGGGTGAGCAAGCCCTGAAAGAGACATCATGAGCCGGGACAGCTCGGCATCCACTGCACCAGGAAAGGGGCCAGTGCGACGGTGACAACTAAAGCTGCCTCTGAGTCCTCGATCTGATCAATGCTGGGGAAACAATGCACCAGTCCCCTCCAAAAAGAAGGTCTCAGACTGGGTAGTGCATTTCAAATTATTTTCAGCCCAAGCTGTCTTCACACAGAAGCCGCTGATTAGATTTTTTTCTGTAGTATGAGAAGCCTTGCTGAAAATACAGATGTCTCTGAGACACTCACTACTGGTATTTTCCAAACAAGACAAAATAGAACCATGAAATAAAGCATAGATCTCAGCTGTTCTCTTCTTCCTGAGTGTTGCTCCAGGATCTGAAGACTTAGGCCACTGACCGTGACCTAGACTCTGGTCTAGAGGCTCCATGAGCACCTCAGAATGTTGCATGAAAAATTTGGGGAGGATGCAATGGAATGAGCTATAATGAGGGGATCCTAGACAATAATCTGCCAAATATGTTTCTGTTCTAATAGTACAGATAAATATTTCATATACAGATTATCTCACTACAAAAATGGATGCAGATTTTAGTGCACAGTAGTTAGAAAGAAAAAGAGTTTATCTGAGATCGGAATAGGATGCTCATATTGAAATGGATGTGGAGGTTTTTAAAGCGTCTGTTCCCAGGTTCGCTGCTATTACCTAAGGCCCTTGGAGATTGGGGTAATTTCCACTTCCTGGGCCTGGGCACAGCCTACGCAGATTTAGAGGACAAACCTTCCACTGCTTGAAGGTGAGTGATTTGAGTGGTAGCCCTGGGCCTTCCAGAACCCAAGGTCAGAGACGCATCACTGGATACATCCTCTAAACGAGCTGTAGCAAAACTCAGTGTACCTTTTGTCTCCTGGCATCGAAGCTGCTACTAACAGCCCCAGAAATGGGTCCAAACTTAAGGGTGCTTAATCTTGCAAATTACTGCCTGGTTTCCTTTCTAGTGGGAGAAGAGTGTGCTTTATCGATCAAAGAAAAGAGCCTATGATGACAGATTCTGTAGGACCTATGGAGCGATCAGCCTTCCTGGAAGCTATTGAACATTTTGTTCCACTGCTTGCATCACTGGATGAAGAGCTCCCTGAAAATCCAAACCAGCAGAACAAGTCCTTTCCAAAGAGAAAGACGCAATGGACTGGTGCTGGGAGCTCTGGGGTATGGTGGAAAGGAGCCTGGGTCTGAACCCCAGCTTCCCTGCCTGCCGGCTGGGGCCTTGAGCAAGCCACTCAGCCTCTCTCTAATGAGACAAGCATTTTGTAAGCAGTCAAGCACTATAAAGCTGTAGGAGGTAGCGATCATTTTCATGTTGCAAGCCATGATATTCTTGAAACCAGTGACATGTGCTTAGGACTTTTCTTTAAATCAGTGGTCCTCAAAGTGTGGTCCTCTTGGTGGCCTTACCTAGAAACTTGATAATAATGAAAATTATCAAGCCCTGAACCCACTGACTCAGAAATCTGTGTCAAGAGAGAGAAGGCAGGTGGAAAATTGAGTGTTTAACCAGCCCCGCAGGGAATTCCAGTGCACGCTCCAGCCTGAGAACAGCTGCCCAGAGGAACCTGAGACGTGTCTGCATCCGTCCCAAGATGACCTCCACTGCCTTATTTAGCCCACCAGGCCCTCTGCAGCCAGGGACAAACAGCGTGCGTGAGACACAGAGAGGAGAGGCCACCCCCTGGCCCTGCCTTTGGAGGAGTCCAGGCTAAATAGGAGCAGGAATAGCACCCACAGACAATTGGCAAATGACCAGAGGACACCAGAAAGTGTGATGACTTGCCTGGCAGGGACTGGCACTATAGCAGAGGGGCTGTGCCATGTATGGGGAGGGGAGCAACAGGTCTCCAGGGAAGTTAGTTGGATGTGAAAAGACAGAGAAGAGGAAGAAACTCCTTGTGTGTGTTTGCGGGTGGTGGGAGCAGCAGGCACGAGGGCCCAAGTAGGAGGCAGGGTAGATGGGATGGGGGTCGAGAAGAACCAGCTCAGAGGGTCCAAGTAATTCCCTTAAGTGCACCTCTGAGCCTGATGCTGATTTCCCTCACTCAGCACAGATGCAGATTCTCTTAAATTAGTAAACCGCAAGACCCTTCCAAATGACATACGGTGCTTAATCCTCGTGCCCCTGCTAAATCTCTCTTTTCCCCCCTGCCAACCACATCAGGCCTATAAATAGAGAAGCTTCAGGGGAAGGAGTGGCTGAAATTACATGGTTTATTAGGATGATTATATATTATTTATGTAATAATTACATACATGATTACATAGCATTATAATCATGTCTGTATTCTAGCTTTATTAACCATAAAATATCATCTTTGTTCTTAAGGTTTTTATGGGTTTTTTAAAAGATTTTAATTATTCGTAATTTTATTGAAATGCACCCTGAGGTTTTAGGATGAAGGATGCTGCTCTAAAAAAATCTGATAAATAAATAAATATTTGGCATCATTTCAAGAAATTTAGTCTAATATTAAATTTAGTCTAATATTAAATATTATATTAATATTCAAGTCTAATATTAAAAGGTCTGGTTGTCCCAATGCGTGATTGCGAAGGATGCTATGTGGTTTGAAACCATCATGAGTGAAATCATTCATTTATTCGTGCATTCAATCAGCAGAAATGCACTGAGTGCCCACCACATGCCGTGCTGCACAAGGAGCACCTTGGGACATACCCAGGACAGACTGAGCAGGACCCCTGGGTTCCAGAGCAGACCCCATCACTTGCTCTCTGCAGACTATTTTTTTTTACATTGCTCTAAAATAAAGGTGTTGGCCAGGGTAGACTTAAAGTTGTGCTCTCCCTGTGAGCACTGTGTCCATAGCAGTTATTCCGATGGGAGTCACTAAAAACGACATAGAAGTATTGGAAAGAATAGACCGAGAGATTTTCCTCCCCTAACTGTGCAGGGATTAGAGCACAGCCCGGGAGCTCTGAAACACAGAGGCCAGTGACCCCATGCTAGGGACCACCAGTGAAGTCCTCATTGCCTTCTCTGGGAGCTCGTCTTCCTTGCCCACCCCCTACCCCTGCACACTTCACAGTCCTGCACACTGACAAAATAGAAGCACCAAAATACGTTCTGAAAGAATTTGTTATTTGAAATACTTCAAAAATCTTCCAAGTAATCATCAGGGAGGAAACGAGAATTTTGTGGACCTTCTTAGGCTTCTTTTATGGTTGAGTGTTATTTTTAATTTTTAAAATTAATTTTACATATCAAGGGCTCCTTTATTTAGTCCCCTCAAGAGTGCCTTAGCAGGAGAAAAGTATACAATAATCTAATTCACACTTAGGTACTCATGGTTCCTCCAGCTTAGACCTTGGTCAAGAACAATTCTACTGAAAAGCCATGTCTACATTGTTGGACTTTGAGATTCTTTGCAGAAGATCCACGGCAAAGATGGTTCTCATAAGAAGGTTTTCAGAAGTACTCTCACATCATAGCTTGGGTAGCAACTGCCTGTCCCATGCACCCACAAGGCAGGAAGGGTGCTTGTGTTGATGACTTCTGCACAGTGGAGAGGAGGTTTTTGTATCTACTCAACATGGAAGTTATTCTCCTTCCATCAGAACCCAGGGCTGACTGCAGAATTCCTGGTTCTGCTGCAGCAAAATGAGAGATCCCACAAAATAGGGAAGACAAAATCCACTTTAAAATTCTGCAGCAGATAGCTATGGTAGACACTTTGCCAATCATTTACTGGAGAAAAGGAAACTCCTTTAGTTCTGCCTGAGTGGGAGCCGGCACCACTAGAGCTAGCCAAATGCAGCTGGTAATGACACAACATAAATATGACCCTGAGAAATCACATTTGGTGGGACCAAGAAGTCTCAAAATGACTTTTCTGGCACAGACTAGCACAGAACATGGAGTAGCATGACACACAGAAGAAAATGTGTTCATGATGTAGAAATAAAACCACAGCAGCAAAAGGCAAAGAGCAAAGTGGAACCGTGAAGGAGAGATTCCTTTGGGTCAGACGTTTCTGGGGGATTCACCAATTCCACTCCAAAAAGGGACAGGAAATTAAGTCAGACCCTAAAATGTATAGTCAGTAGAGTCACTCAGATGTCCTCGTGCTTAGGTTAACTGGCCAGTAAACACTACTCAGTTCTTACTTCATAGCATAGCTGTCCTCAGTAAATCATTCCATGGCCATCATCTCCAGCTTGCACTGAAGAACCAGTTTGGGAGTGTTTGTGGATGGATATCTCAGTGAGGGACACCCAACTGGCAGCCACAGTCAAGATAATGGAGCCCCAAGTAGGCAGATCGACTCACTAGTCCTCTCCCAGAGCAGGGTATGAGGAAGGCCTAATCCTGTCTGAAAATGTGCTCGTCATATTATACCCAGTCCCAGATCTGAAAAAAAGATTCATATTCCGAGGGATACCATACCTCAGTTGATTTTAGGACAAGTTGCAGAAAGATACTCATACTAAGAAGATACACAGCATATCCATCCAGGTCTCTGGCCCCACTGGACTTTCCACACTGGACACCAGGTCAAGGCTAGCCCTTTGTCCTTCAGGCCTTCCCCATCTGCTCTCGCCCTCTCTGGACATCAGAGGACCTAGATCAGTGCTGTCCTATGCAACAGAATCCAAACTATATATAACTTTAGATTTTCTAATAGCTATCCTTAAAAGAGTCAAATGAAACAGGTGTAATTAATTTTAATTGTATATTTTGTTTACCCCAATATATTCAAAGTACTATCATTTCAGCATATGATCAATATAAAAAATTATTAATGACATATTTCACATTTCATTCTTTCTTTTGCACTAAGTCTTCAAAATCTGATGTGTATATTTTACAGTATAACACATTTCAGCTGGCACCAGCCACATTTCTTGTGGGCAGTAGCTACATGTCGCTGTACTCACAGGTGGCGTTTGCCAGTGTGCCTTGCCTGTGAGTTAGAAATGGCCCCAAGAAAGCTGGGCCTCCCCCGCTGGGCAGCCCATGCCCACTGTCCCCACAGCCCCAGCAAGCCAGACCTCCCTTCTCATCCTCGATCTGCTATCTGAGCTGCCAGTCTGAGTCCTGATGAAACAGTTAAATCCTTTCTTAAAAATTTCTGCTAGGATGTCTTATTTCTTCATGTGAATTAGAAAGAACTATTTTTAAAACCAAAGACCAATCTTTTGGGGAAAGCAGGTCCTCACCGGTGACCTGCGTGTGCACTTTACACCTACGGAGCACTAGCGTCTGGAAGAAGAGCCCCCGGCACCTGGGGAAGGTGAGTGTCAAGCCCTGTTCTGACTGGCTAGCCAGCCACAGGTCAGCGGTGGAGCCCGCGGAGTGCAAGGAGATGAGAGTGGGTTTCTAGAGGACTAAGTGGGAACACGTGCTTGAGACATTGCTTCGAAAATCAAATCCAGGGTGTATAGTAAGATCAGAACCTCCTGTACCCAGAAGCAGTGACTAGATAATTCATGAAATGATCAAGTGGCCCGTACAACCTCCTCACAGAGCTCAGTGCTTCCGCTGTTAGCACTTCTAAGACGGTGACCCCCAGGAGGAGTCAGCCGCTGCCACCCCAGAAGAAGGGGCCTAGGCACGGGTGTAAAAGAGGAAAATCTGGAGAGGAATACAGACTGGCAGGCAGGTGTGGTGGGCAAACGTTGCAGGGTCTCACTCAGTGTCAGGCACAGTGCTAAGGGCTGGGCATGCCAGAAAGGCACAGAGGACAAAGGCAGCAATTCAGGTAACAGCTCGTTCTTTGAAATTCTTCAGGCAATCTAAGAACCAGCACCCACCTCCATGAGACCAGCAGCCAATGCTAAAGGACAAAGTCCTGGTTGAGATGTGAACAAGCCATAGGGTTATCAGTCTACTTATTCATACGTTCAACAAATGCACACTGAACACCAAGGTCCCAATTTAACTCCTGAGCAAGCTCACCCATCCCCCAAATAATTGCATTTTACCTGTCCTTTGGGATCCTGGATCTGTAACCCCCTCCTTGTCCCTTCCCTGCTCTTTCTTAACTGGGTTGCTGGAGCGTTCATTGCATGCACAAAGTTCTGTGGGGGCACAGTGCACAGAGCAGCCAACCCTTTGAGAGCCGTTGACTGAGGCTTCGGAGCAGGGACATAAAAGCCCAGGCTTAAAGGTTAAGTGGGAATTTGCCATGCAGAGAAATGAAAGAAGAACATCCCGGGCAAAAGACACAGTAGTTGTAAACAACAGAGCAGAGAGAAGGGTCAGTGAGGTTGTCGGACCTCACATGCTGCTCCTGGCCAGCTTAGGGAATGGACCTGCACAGAGGGTCCTCCTGGCTCGTGTAGGTTTCTCACAGCACATGGCAGAGTTGGAATGTGTTTAGTCTCTTCTATAATTCACTTGCAAACATCCGATTTCACATTGCTTTTTTTTTTTAAAATAGGCACAGAAATAATCCCTAAATTTGACATGCCCAGAACTTCCAAACACCCTCAAGTCTGTAAGCTATTCTTACAAACAACATAAGTGACTTCGACATTTTCCACCAACGCAGCTGTAGCACTTTTAATGTTTACAATCCTGTGTCACCCTGGGTCTGAGATGCTCTTCCAATTAAACCCTGGTTACACTTCTCTTTCCAAGTGCGAAAGAATCCAATTAAAGTTAATGAAAGCAATCAGTCTGCAAGTCTTGGGGTGTTCTGCCCCATTTGTGAGTACAGGTAATAACAGCGCTGACCTCATGGAGAGAGAGAGAGGAGGCACCATCGTTCTCTGCAAATGAGCCAGACCTGAGCCACCCAGGAAAGCCTGGAATTGGGGAGGTCGTCCTGTTTGGATTCCCCTACAACGCTCAGGATCCCATTAAGCATGAACTGTGGGAGTCGGTCCTCGAAGGAGTTTCAGACTCATTTGGCCGCCATATGGCTTGAGCTTGCAATGCCGCTTTTCCCATAAGCATGGAATCCTGGAACACCCTGAACTTATTTTCGGGAAGTCATTCATGGCACTATCCTTATTTTCCTAACTGGCTTCAATGAGGCAGCTCTTATTCCTAAAGAGTAACACCATTGGAGCCCCAATGGCTCCTGAGGTTGGATTAGCTCAAGTCCTCTATTTGGGCGCACATGACCTTCTCCAGCCCTTGGTTTTAATCCTCAGAGCACCAGGTGGACCTACATGGAGGGCTCAGCTCAGAGGGTCAGCCTAGGACCCTTCGGGAAGCATCACTGAGGCCCACATCCCTATGGCAGGGTAGCTCCTGGGACACATCCCTCAGACATTGTACACAGACGTCACGAGTATGACTTGTCGGCACTCATTCCCAAAGGGGCCTGCTGTCACGGAGCCACTCCTCCTGCCCTGTCCAGTTGAGAAACCCCACGCTCCTCTAAGCTGCACTGGTCCCTCACTATTCTGTACTTATTCTGAAGGCTGACATGCTGACAGTCATTTCTTGGCAGAATAGTGTCGTTTTGACCTTAAGTAGATTGTCCCGTGGTTTCTGTTTCCTCAGACTGCTGCCCTGAGCTGTGAGCATCAGACAGCAGTGAATGAGCCCACCCCTGTTCTCGGGGAGCTTCCGCTCTGGCTGGGGAAACAAAGCTGACACTTGTGAGCAGTTGGAAAACTGAATAAGGCAGTAAATAATTAAGTGCTACTCAATTACATAATTGATTAATTATAACTAATTGCTACTTAAATGAACTGCTCCAGCCCACATTGATCTTCCTGGTCTCTGGCCTCCTGGAGCAGTAACCCGGCCGGAGCCGCACACTGAAGCACTCACAGAACCCTGCCCCATGCTCCATGGGCGAATGACCCCTCCTATGACTGGGATCACCCCCAAGGGAGGGACCAAGCCTTTTGGAGCTAAGGACAGACATGGTTTCTTCCTCCTCTATCTCCCATGGCAGAATCAGCCCATGCAAAGCTCTTTGCATAATAAACATTTGCTGATTAATGTGGACCAGTGTTCCCACAGCTAGTGCACCCCAGCTCTCCTGCTTCTGAGTGTAAAACAGGGCACACAATGGTAATCGATTTTGCTTCATTACCCCACCCCCTTAGCATGTCACTAGGTCACCTCTGGGAGTCCCTTGGAATGACCCACGTGTGCTCTTCTGTCCCCCTCCTCTGCATGGTTGAGCCACCAGGATAGTACTTCTGCAGCCATCCTGCTGGGTCTGCCCTGAGGCCTCCACGCCCACTGCTCATGCCAGAGCCTCCCTTCCCTGTGCTTTGCTTGACGGGTGACGGGGTGGAGGAGGAAGCCAGGGAGTTGCCCACCTACCCAAGTCTGCCTGCGTTTCTTTAGGGTTCCAGGTCCCTACTGGGGACCAGGCTCTGAGCAACTTGAGGACGTTTTACCCATCGCTGGGTCTCCAGATGCTGGAAGAGATCCCTGCGTCAGTCTGCTCAGGCTGCCATAACAAAACATCACAGACGGGGTGCTTTAAACAACAGAAACTTATTTTGTCACAGTTCTAGAGGCTCGAAGTCCAAGGTCAAGGTGTTGGTAGGTTTGATTTCATTCCGAAGCCTCTCTTCTCGGCTTGTACATGGCCACCTTCTTGCTGCGTCTTCACGTGGTCTTTTCTCTGGGTATGTCTCTGTCCTAATCTCTTCTTCTTATAAGGACACCAGTCATATTTGATTAAGTCCCACCCATGTGACCTCACTTTTTATTAATTACCTCTTTAAAGGCCCTATCTCCAAATACAGTCACATTCTGATGTACTAGGCATTAGTTAGGACTTTAACAGGTGAGTTTTAGGAGGAACACAATTCGGCCCACTACAACCACTAATAGCCTCAGTGCTTAATAGACGTGTGGGTTGGTGGAATGGGGGATGGGCAGGCAGCCAGATGGCTGCACAGAAAAACAGGGCAGCTGCTAAACAGGTGTTTGCTGGGGACAGAGCAGAAGGTGGGATAACCGGGTTGGGAGAGTTTCTCCCAGCCTGGGCCCTTCATACTCGGCATCACCCTTCCCTTTCTCTCCGGAAGGGGCTGCTTTCTAAGATGACAATTCCTTTTGTTCCTTTCACAGCCCAAGGACAGAGACACAATGTTGGTGAGGCCTGGAGAGCAATGATAAGGAATGTGACCCTGAGAAGAGCACGTACAAGTAGCTGGAAGACCTGCTGTCCCTGCACAAGCCGGCCTCGGAGGAGGGAGGAGAAGACGCAGGTGAGCGCTGAGCCCCACCCAGGCAAGTTCCCACGACGACTCTAGTACTTTCTCTCCAACTCAACGCTGAGAAGAGGACTTTGTAAATAACCAACTAAAAAGGAGACAAAGCCCCAGCATCTCGGGGCCTTTTTCTTTTCACGTGCAGCAGAATCGTTACTGCTGCTGCGCTGTTGAGCGTGGGCCACACTCCCAGCGGCAGGAGAGGCCGTAATTACAGTGGGGCTGAGAGAGCACTCAGGGTCAGCAAAACAAAGAGGCGGAAATTGCTGCACAGATTGGCTCGAATATCAGGCTCAATGAAGAAGAAAACACAATTTGTTCATTTGGAAAATGACTCTAGTGACGTGAATGCCCTAGGCATTGTTGGAGTTCCAGGGAGAGGGTGACAGCCTGGGGACGTAGGGGGTCCTCTAGGGGAGAAAAGACCACATGCCGTTTTCAGACCAGAGAACAATTTGGTGACAGACAGACAGTGGCAGGGACCCTCAGTTGCGATTCTGAGTTTACACATTCGTGAGCCACAAGTCAGAGGGCTTGCAGCCTTTCTCTAGGGCCAGCGTCTTTGAGGGTGCCTGACTCTGTTGAGCTCCCAGAACTGGTGACACTGCACGGCACAGCCCAGCACTTCCAGTGCACAGGGCCCTCCAAAGGAGAGCTGGCAGGCGTGGGCATGAGCACCCGGCTGCCTCTGCATCCACCATCCACCCCAGGACCTTCTTGCAAGCCCTTTTCCTTCATTCTCTCCTCCGTATCAGGGGACACTGTAAACCTGCAGTGACCCAGCACAGAGGACAGAGGCAGGGTTGGCCACAGATAGACAGGGCTTGAACACCGTGGATCATCATCACACTAGGTTGCTTCTGGGTCAGGTCACCCCCCACCCGGTTTGCCCAGGATGGCCCAGGTGTACATTTATGGTCCTGGCTTAACCATTAACATCCAAAGTATCCCCATTGAATACTAAATTAAACAATTAGCCTAATTCCCTGGAATATTACAGGACACAATCCCCACCCTTCTATGCCTTTTAGCCATAACACTTATAACAGGTCCAAGCTCTGTCTGGAAAAGTCGCAGCCAGCAGATCAGGATCCTCCCTTTAGGAATTATGAACATAGGGCCAACAAGGGAGTCAGTGCAGGTGTGGGGACATCACTCAGCCCAGATGGCTGTTTCAACCAATGCCCATGCTGAGCACATGTTGCCGCTGTCTCAGTGGTCTGTAAGCCCACCGAACACTGTGGCCCCTGAGATAGGGCCCACCGAGCCCCTGCTGATGAGCACCCTCTGTGCTCCCAAGTACCTTTGCACTGAAGCCCCCTCCTCAAATGTAATGCAGACAGAGCTCTTCCTTCCCAGCCCACCTGGGCTCACTTGCCAGATCTGCCCTCAGACACAGAGACGAGAGCTATTTCCAAGAACCATTGCGGTTCTTGTGACCACTGGGGGCTGGCAAAGAGCAGGGAACAGGGGATGGTTCTGTGAATGAAGTGATGGGAGTTGGAACTTGAAGAATAGGGAAGCTTTAGATCTACAAGGGAAACAGCAGGAAGAAAGGCATGAGGGGCGTGGTGGCACCAATGTGGGAAAAGGGTGAGGACCCTGGACTATGGCAACCAGGCAGGAGCGGGCAGCTGGACAGGCCGCCCTGGGCCAGGCCCAGGACGCCTGGCACTTGCTCTTGGGCTCCCTCCAAACCTCCATCTAATGACACCACCACCTGAGATTTAACTGACTCTTAAACATAAAGCTAGTATCAAAAACAAAGTTGAGTTGTAGCTAATTAAGTCATTGAAAGTTGAAACAAAGAGCAAAGATTGAAATGTTCACCATCATTCGGTGAAACAGAATGACTTCATAATTTGCACAAAACACAGAACTATCTCCTGGGCTCCTCCCCGGAGTTTCTAGCAGGGAGGCCCCTGCTCTCTACCCAGGCATCCTTCACTCATTTGCAAGACCTCACGGTTTCCACTGCTTTGTATTTGCACAGAAACTGTCTCTGCTTTTTTGGCCTTTAAAATTCCTATTTTTATTCTAATTCTTCTAGTTTTGTTTGTGAAAGATTGCTCAGCAGCAGGAGGATGAAGTTAGGTACAGACCACCAGTGTTCCCTAGACCACCTGGAGAAACCACTAGAAAGAAGGTAATACCTACCACTTCAGAAACAGAAAGCAAATACGAAGGATTTTTTTTAATCCCAGCAGTTATTTAAAAGATAAACAATAAATACAAGTGGAATTATACCAACTAACCATATTACCAGCAGTCAATTGCTGTAGAATAAACATTCTTATTTCCAGGGCGTTTTAATATATTCAAAGACATGGAGAATGGCATCAGAAGAATTTATCACTGACATTTGCTAAATTAGATATTCCCGAGGTTTGCCTATATGGATGACAACATTTTTAGCACTTCAAGGTCCTTGCAAGAAAAAGTCTGTATAAAAATTCAGGACAGTATTGTTATCATCAACACGTTAAAATTGACTGTGATTGTTACGGCGGTTTTAAAATCAAAGAGAACTAAAAAGAAGGGGAAAATTATATGTGTACTCTATATTTGAATTTTTAGACACAAGATTTAAAACATAATATTGTGATGTTTATTTCAGATAAATTCATTTTTACCAAAGGCATTTCTTCTGAGGCAAAGTCGATGCGTAGCTCAGCAAGACCCACCAGCCGAATACTATCCATCAACAACCCCCCAGATTAGCCTGGGCACCAGGTTTGACAGTTCAGCTCTCAACCCGCTCAACCATGCATTCCATGTTGGCTGTTGTCCTAATTAATGACTAATCTACAAAAAGCAGATAATAATACATACCTCATACCTGCCCCCCATGCACAAGCATGAGGACTGAACCAGATCACACACATGGAAGCTGTCATGGTAGATGCTTGGTAAATGTTTGGATTTTCTATTTCCCTCTCTTTTTCCTTGGCATTCTGTAAACTCTTATTGTCTGTCCCTTTGTATTTCCAAGGCTATTTAGAAATCAATTATAAAAACATTTTTAAAAATCCTTTTGTAATGGTAAAATCTCCCACTGTGGATATTTTCCTAAAGCCAAAGGGATCAGAGGTCCTGGGTACCAGTTTGAGGCTCCTTGGCTGGGGGTCCCCACTCCCATCATGTCACATCTCTATCCCAGATGACAATCAGGAGATCAAAGTCTAGAAATGCACTGAATTTCAAAGAAACTATTACTGGAAATGTATTTAAATTATTGCATCATTTTTGTTTCTTTCCCTACATGAGATTCTTAATATCCCACTTTTAGAAAATTCTCAAAATACAGAATTCTCCCAAGCTCCTCCCAGCAGCAGATTTGGGCTTTCAGGTCATCTGTTCCCGGGCATCTTTCTTTCCCCTCCCTTCTCCAGTGACCCCTCAGTTGGATTTATCCCTCCACTAAGTCTGTTTACTAAAACTGTGTAAAATGTTTCTCAATCAGCAGCAACCTCCAGAATTGAAAAGCAATAAATTCCTTAGGGCAAGGGGCATGGCTTGTGTTTGTTTAAAATCCTCTCTAGGTGCTGTCATAGCTGGTTCTCAATAATCTTTGAATGAAGCTTAATCTTTTTATTTTAATGCAAAGCTGCCAACAGATATTAATGATGCTATAATTTGGACTCCGGACTTTATGTTGGGTCTTCAAGTTGAGCCTGCTCTCTGAGAGATGAGCCTTATCCAAACCATCTCAGCTCCTCATGCGGTTGGCCCTTCCTCGGCGCTGCATGCAAACCCAAGCCCGGGCAGAGTATGTGTAGCTTCAGCTAATGACTCAGCCCCGCAAAGGTCAACAACAGCTGTCAAGAGGAGACAACTGCTATAAAGCATAAATAAAAACTTCAACCTTGTTGCCGCATGATACATTTTTCCCAATTTTTATTGTACTTATACTTGCCATATATATTTGTGTGTACATGTATGCATACCACTTATATTACCTAACGCTTTGTGGACACATAAAACCAGATTACATGTAATTTCTCTCTACTTCGTTATATGCAATATCACATAGAAGGCACAGCCGTGGTCTTACAATGACATGCAATGAGACACATCAGAATGCAGCCACATTCATCAAAGCCCCATTTCGGTTACCATAGCACGGCACGAGGGAGTTTGAATCATGAGTTAATGTTCTGATCTGTGAGTAATTCCTAACCACAATTTAAGTTTAGCCAACCCCATAACTTCTTCGGCTTTCTTCAGCAGAGGACCTACAATGCATAAAAATAAAGTACCTCATCCTGGTTTTTCTCCTCCAGGGTATCTCTTTATGTGAGGAGACATTATATGTTCAGACCCATGAAAAGTGCTTGAATTAGATTTCTGTGATCGTTTTTATGGGTTAAGGCCCCTGTATGCATCCTTAGAGACCAACCTTTCTCCCGGCAGAAACCTGGGCCCTGGCTGTGATGACTACCGTGTGTTCCTGTCTTTGACCTCTCCCATCTTTCATGTTGTGATATCGTCCCACCTGCACAGAATGTGAAATTCTCTGTATGCCATGGATACCTACCCTGGAGTCTACCTCTGTAACTCCATTTACAAACCAGGCCTTTCAACAGAAAAGAGAAGCCACAAATATCAGATACCTTGCCTCCCCTGGGCTCCCCACTCTAAGTTGTGCCTGTCGTACTAAAGCAACACGTGGCTTGCTGTGACTCGCTGTGATGAAAAATCAGAAGAGCAGAATTAAATATCTCCATTAAGGTTTTGTGAGTCGCAAACATGATACCTGGAAGTGCCTTCGGATATCACTCCATTCAACCCCCCTCATCTTACAGATGAGGACGCTGGGGTGTGTAATACGTGAAGACCGGCTGAGTGTCCCACTCAGTGAGCACCAGGCAGGAGCCCAGGCCTCTGCCCCAGTCCTTCCCCCTTGACGCTGCACCTGCCATCTTCCACCCCCACCCAATGCCAACCACTCACTCAACATATGCTCAGACTTCCGCTGTGCCAAAGTGAGTTTTCAACACTCAACCTGTTTTCAGCTTTGCCCAACTAACTTCCCACCTCCCTTGATAGGCAGAGCCATGTCAGAATTCCGTGGCATTAACCGTTTTATAAACTAATGCCTTTGTTAGGTCCTTCAAAATAAGTGCTGACGAAGTAAACATAACCCTCTGCATCAAACAGCTCTCTGCATTTTACAGAACACGTTCACGGACATTATCTCACTCAATCAAGTAAGTAAATAAAAGTTTCATTTGCTTAGAGAAAGAAGAATGGAAAAAGCAGAGAAAGCTGAATAACAGAAGAGTCCATCAGAAAAAAAAAAGAAACAGATTTAAAAACAGGGGCAAGGCCACCATAAAAACATGTTTTTCCTCTTTTGAGCTGAGAAGCTGAAAAGGCCTCTGGTCACTTCCCCATCCTGATCTCTCCTTTGAGGAGCTCAAGCCAGAGACTCTGAAACAGAAGCCACCTGACCTCTCCTCCAGGTATAATCTCAGACCCTTCAAGTTGCCAGGGCTGGAGTTTGCAAACTGCACTCCCAGGAGCCCTGCGACACTTCCAGGGAGGCCCGGGCAGGGCAGGGGCGTTGTGTTCAGGCAGAAAGGGGAGACTCCTGATCACAGAGGCTGCAGTCCAAGGAGAGGTGTCCCCTGGCCAGGGGCCGGATCCAGCCTCTTCTGACCCAATTGGACTGACTACTCCCTCAGGGCCAGTTAAAACTCAAGGTCAAGATATCTTTTTCTAATTTATGATGAAAACATATTTATAATGTCAGGGGAAATTATGAGACCCCAAATCCCACTATCTAATCACATCATGTTTATATCTCTCCATCATCTCTGGCCCTTCTTATCCATATACACACATTTTTTATAGCTAGAAGAGAACTGTAAAATTGGATATTCCTTTTTTTTCATGGTATTATCAGTTTTCCAAGCTTCTATAGTTTCTATGTCATAATGGTCTTCATTTTTACAATCATCTTAATGTAAGGGGAGGTCAGATTATCCCTAAATTTGTAAATAAAGGGAACTTCTGGGTATAAAATTAATGAAGCTTTTCACCAGGGAAGTGCTAATTCTGCCACAGAAGGAAGCCATGGTCCCATTTGTTAGTTGGAGGCTGAGGAGCTGGAGACCCCAGCATGATTGGTTGTAGACTCAGGAAGCCAGGGCTAGAAAACAACTCAAAGATCCAGAATGTGGATCATTGTCTGAGGAAGATAGGCATAGCATTTGGGGACACGCATATCTGGCCATCAGGGAGGTACCTTCCTCTGTGAGCTGAGAATGGTTCATCAGACTCCACCAGGGACGAGATAAGTCTCTGCCTTGGCTCTCATTCCTGGGTCACCAAACAGCATTGGGTGACAACCCATCCTTCCAGAAATGTTGTCCAGGGAAGGGACTGCCCTGAGCAGTGGGCTGAAGCACTGCAGTCACCATTTGGGAGTTTGCCCCTGTAAATGTCTGGTCCAGTCCCTACTCACACAGCAGGTTCACGTGGGCATGTCAGTGTCTTCCTCCCTGAGGCCCCCACCTCTGTGCACAAAGACACCGCTGCATTTCAGGGCACACAGAACTGAATAGCAGTGACCACATCGAGCTTTGCCATGTCAAGAAGGCCTTGCCCAAGGGCAAGATGGCATCCCTACAGGGCACGGCCTTCTCTCTCTACAGCATGTAACCCTCTGTGGAGTCACTTACCCAGATGTGGTTATGGTTCCCCAGGGCTGGATTTCTAGCTTGTTCAACCTTGAAAATCTGTCTGAAGCAGAAACCACCTGACCTCTCCTCCAGGTACTGACCTCAGACCCATCAGAGTTGCCAGGACTGGGGTTTGCAAACCACACTCCCAGGAGCCCTGCAATGGAGTAACTTAACCCTCCACGGAGTAACTTACCCAGGATATGGTTATGGCTCTCCAGGGATGAATATCTTGCTTGTTCATAGCTCTATGCTCCTCCAGGTAAGATTGACATAAATACCCTCGTGCCTTTGGCTTTTATATTTAAGAGATTTTGTTAGGACAGCTGACAGTGATATTCCCACATCTCAGGAGCTTTTGCTCACAGCGCTGAAAAATTCCAGGACAGTGATTTACAGTGTGTCAGAGGAATCTAAGAGTGAGTACAGCGAGGTTTGATTTGTAGTTCAGGGACTCGAGCTCTGACACATGGAGGTCATAGGAGTTCCACAGCAGTTCCTGCGGTACCATGGCACAACACCAGCTCCCCTGCCCCGGTGTCATCGGACTGAACTCTTCCCTCCCCTGCCCCCAGACAGGCCTGGCCCTAGCCCACGGGACAGCATAAACTGCTCTGGGCCTACGCTATGGCAATGTCCCTCTCATCTCCAAACTCCCATGCCCTGTTAAATTTAAACTTGAATTATGTATTTTGCCTTCCCTCCAGATAACATTGTCTTCTTCAATGTGAAATGAGATTGAGGTAAGAGAAATGATTGCTGAGTTGTTTGAATTTTAATCATTAGATTCAAAGAAGAAATGGTAACTCAACTAACTCTTCATTAAAAGTACTATATTTCATCCAAGATAGAACATACCAGAATAAAAGGTTCTTGGGCACATTTTTATGGTGCATGTTCTTAAAACACTGTAAAATCTAATGACATTTATTTTCCTAAGTATATTTCACCTTTTAATAAGATTAAAACCAATCTGGCTGATTGTCTCAAGGAAAAAGCCATCCTTTTATATATCGGAGGCCAGCAGCCCATGGTCAGCCTACAAAAGGTGACCTGCATGAGGATTCGGAGAGATGCCAGGGAACTCATACTGCATCAATTTTCCTGACTTGACTCTCAGCATTACTAAGGGCTTTGGCTTGGGTTCATTGCTCTGGCTCTTTCTTCTCCTGGCTAACTCACAGAAGAAGCTGGAGTCCCTGAGGAGCAACTCTGTCTACAACTCCCTTGGCTGGAGCCTGAACCACGCCTGCCCTGGCCCAAGGGAGAGTTTGGGCCACATGTTCATACAACGTAATCTATCCAAAACGACTGCAGCATCTCCTCAATCTGCTACACACACACACACACACACACACACACACACACACACACCCCTATGCAACACATATACACACACTCCTCTGCTCTAGGTCAATGAATGGCCTCACTGTCCTCCTAGTTACTCAGGCCAAAACCTGAGCTTTTCCTCCACTGTTCCCCAATAGCCATGACCTCTAAGCACTATCTGTTCTAACCCCTGAATACTCGATTCTCTACTCCATGACCAGAGTTTTCACTATCTCTCATCTGAACTACTACAGTATCAGAAGATGCCATAATTAAAGCAAAAGGATTCCAAAACTCCCTAAAAATTCAAGCCATTGAATAATTAGTGGGTGCACGGTGCTGGGTTGCAGGGAACATTCCCGATCTTGAGTAGTTCACAGCCTATCTAAGACACGTGCTACCTGACTGCGAGGAAATTACAGAAGGAAGCAGTGCAAGGATAAAGCAACAGCCAAATATAATAACATCCCTAAGGAGTTCTCTGGAAGGGAAAAGACTGATGGGGTAGGATTTATCAGGAAGGCTTCCTGGAAGAAGTGAGAATTTGAGCTAAGAATGTGCAAAACTTCAATCTGTGAAGTAAAAGGAAAAGTGGATAAAAGTCTTGAGAGCCGGGAGAAGCACAGGCTATACAGAGACAGAGGGGAGTTGACGCTATGTTTGGGGTGGTAAAAGACGTGGAAAATCAGGGTGAGCCACGCTAAGGAGGGAGATGCTTCTGAGCATGGGCCTTGGCAGCTGCCAAGACCAAGGAGGCTGAAGTTCCTGGGAAAAAGGAGAATGAGCATGGCCTTCCTCCATACTGAGTTCAGAAAAGGCCAAACGGGTGAGTAGCCAGTAAAATTCACCCTGAAATTAAAACTTCTGTTTCTGCCTTCAGCCTCCTCCTTGGCCAAGGCCCCAGTGCCTTGCTGAGTCTGCTGCTGGCCCGTCCAATCTGCCAGGGTGGGTGTCGGGGGCAGGCGGCACCATTCCCAACCAGTAGCCAATTTCTCCCAGGACTTGGAAAAGCACCCACTTGAGCCCCAAAGTCTATAAATTCCAGGGTCAATGTGTGCCACATTGGGCAGTATGGGGGTTAACAGTGGGGAGTTCAGGAAGGACCCGCCAATAGAAAAGCTCTTTATTCACTGAGGAAAGGAAAGATTGCCTCCCCCAGCCCAGAGAAGCTGCACATCCCTTCAGGCTTGGAAACTGGCTAAACAGGCCCGTGGCACTCAAGTCAATATCCAAACAAGGGCGGAGGTACATTGAGAATTCACATCCTGGGCCTGGCGATGGTGAGGCAATGACAGAGGCCATGCTTATTTTCAAGAGCAGGTGCACACTCGTGTCTTCTGACCCACTGGGCGAATCGATCTACGGGGCAGAGCTGCTGGCCCCCAGAGTCACGTGCACACCTCCAAAGCCAGAGAGAAAGCAGCCAGATGCACCTGGGGCCCGAGGCTGAATCTAACAAGAAGAAGGGAGGGATGGCAGAGCTCAGGCCAAGGAACTGGGCTTCGTGACTATTCCCCCAACCTTTAACAGAAGAGAAAGAACCATGTTAGCCATCAGGACACCTGTATTCTAATCCCTGCCGTGCCACTTGCTAGTTGTCGTATTCAAGGAAGCTGTTTGCCCAATCTAGGCTTCTGTACACATCCCTATAAAATAGGGATACTAAGACCTGCCCTCCCCACTGCCACCGCCACTGCAGAGGGTTTGCTGAAGGGATGAACGAGCCAGCAGCCACAGAAGCAGCGTTCACGGTGTGGTCCTATGATCAAAGGAAGGCCTGTTATTGCACATGCTCCACATGGCCACAGACCAGAGGAGGTAGAATGTGATCATGCAGTGTGGCACTGCCCTCCAGGGGTGCATACTCAGACTTGAAAGAGAGAAACTCCGCCCAGACCCCATCATTAGACTGGTTAAAATGATACTGTCCAGGCTACCTGTGCTGCAGGAGCTCGGGAAAACAGTGGTACACATACCCAGAGAAGATCTCTCAGAAGGGTTTCAACATGGGCTGAACCACAAAGGATGGAGCAAATTTGGGAAAATGGGAAGGAAAAAAGAAACCTACAGACATCAGAAACATAGAGCAAAAGCCCAGCTTCTAGAACTTGTTCATGGCTAATGTACATAGACATGCCCAGGGCTGCAGTATTTTGTGTATATAATTTTCTTTTCTTTATGAGCAAAGTCAAGAAATCTGAAAACCATAAGATAGAAAAAGGAAGGAAATTAACCACAATTTCATCACTCAGGACAACCAGTGTTATTTTATTATTTATCTCAAAGTCTTTTTCAATTATTCTTCTACATCATCATTTCTAAATGCTTGCATAAATTTTATTACATAAATGTAAACTACTTAACTCATTCCCCCTTGTTGCTTGGATTTTAAGAAGTTTCTAAATGATAGAAACACTATTTCAAAGTGTGTGATTGGGAATGTAGATTCTAGAATAAGAATGTTGAAGTCCAAATTTTGTCTCCATCATTTATTATCTGGGTCACCTTGGATGAGTTTCACAAACTCTATAAACTCAATTTCCTATTTTTAAAAATGCAGGCGCACCAGACACAGTGGTGTGCACCTGTAGTCCCAGCTACCTGGGAGGCTAAGGCAGGAGGATCACTGGAGTCCAGGGATTTGAAGCTGCAGTGCGCAACGATCTCACTTTCTGCTGCATTCTAGCCTGGCTAACATAGCAAGATCATCTTTAAAAAAAAAAATGAGGGGGTGGTGAAAATGGTACTTAACACACAGAGTTGATTATTTTAGATACTTTAGGTACTTCATACAAAACACTTAAAGTTTCCAATACATGATAGGAAACTAAAAAACAACTGCTGTTATTATCATCATTATCCCTATATCTTATCTTTGAGCATATCTATGATTATATTATTGGGGTAATTCCAAGTAGTGAAATCATTAGGTTAAAGCATCTGTCCACATGGAAGATTTTTAAAATGCATTTTCCAAATCGTAAACAAAAACATATGTACTAGGATTGGAATGCTCCTAATCAAGACAGAGTAACAGGAACTAGAGTTACCACCAGAAACAACAACAACAACAAAAAAAAACCCTGTAAAAATACATAAAACTACAGATTTCATACATTGGACATAAGGAAGCACAGGACAGTGACCCCGGGGAGAGGGAAAAGAAATCAGATGAGTCCAGTGATTACCCAGACAGAGCCCAGCATGCTACCTGAGTTGAAGAAACAAGCTAGTAAACAAAGTTTGGTCCAAGAAGGCCAAAGAAACTAAAATTTGCAGTGCAAATGGAGAAGAAAGAGCTGCACAGAAAGAGAGTTCTGGAACTCTGTAGGGTGCCTCCCTCAAGCCTTCAGCTGACCACAGATCAGACGTGTGTGAGGAAACTACCCAAGGCCAAGGAAAGAACCACCCAAAAGGAACAGGGGGATAATCCCAGGAGCTCTATGAAGTCAGAAATGCTTTGTGTTTCTACCAGCCATAGAGGAAAACTATATAATTCGTGGTGTATTAGGTAAGAGTATTTAGAATAATATTGCTCCATTAGTGGGTCAAAATTAGCCGTAGACTGAAGCCTGTACTGGTCCCACCTTGGGAAGCTTTTTAAAAGCCAAAATGATCAAATCATTTCCAAGTAACTTAACTGTGTCCCAGAACTCAAAAATTTGTATAGGAATATAAAAATAGCCAGCACCCAACAGGCAAAATAATGTTGGCAACAAATAAAAAATTATCAGATATGGAGAATACAACCCACAATGAAAGGGGAAAATGAATTAAAAAAAATCAGACTCAAAAATGACACAAATGACAGAATTAGTAGGCAAGGATATTCAAACTGTTTTAAACGTATTCCATATGCTCAAGAATGCACAAGAAAGATTAAGCTTAAGTAGAGCCATGGAAAATATAAAAAAGACTTAAGTTGAACTCCTAAAGATAAAAAATATAATTTATGACGTGAAAAATATACTAAATGGGATTAACAGGAGATTGGAAATTGCAGTAGAAAAGATTACTGAACTTGAAAATAAGCAATGAGAAATTAACCAAAATGAAACAGAGAGAAAAAAAGTACTGAAAAAAAAAATGAACAAAGAATCAGAGTTTTCATAAAATTTCAAGTAACCTAATACATGTTTAATTGCAAAATGAAAAATGATAGGTCAGTGGAGTCAGAAAAAAAATTAGAAAAATAATGCCCCCAAATTTCCCAAACTAACAAAACTATAAACCTACAGATCCGAGAAGATCAACAATGGCCAAACACAAGAACAATGCAGAAAACTAGACCAAGGCACATCAAAATCAAGCTATTCATTACATTCAGAGGAACAAGAATAAGGATGATGGCAGACTTTTCATTGAAAACAAGGCAAGACAGAGACAGTGGTAAAACATCTTTAAGTACTGAAAAACAAAGTCAACCTAGACTTCTACACATAACCAGTGAAGATACCCGACAAAAATGAAAACAAAATAAAGATTTTCTAAGAAAAACAAAAGCTGAAAGAATTCATCACCAACAAACCTTTAGTACAAGAAATGTTAAAAAAGTCCTTCAGGCAGAAGGAAAATGATACTAGGTATAAAAATCTAAGCCTACACAAAGGAATGAAGAGTATGGTTATATGCAAATATAACAGTAAACTTAAAAATTTCTCTTTACAGCTCATTAAAAGATAAATGACTATTAAAACAAGAACATTCTATTGTGGGAGTTAAAATGTATTTAGAGGTAAGATGTAAAACAATAATAGCACAAAGACTAAGAAGAAAAAAATGGAAGTATAATATTGTAAAGTTCTTATACTAGATAAGAACTGATATATTTTTTCCAAGCAACTGTGAAAAATTAAAGGTGTATACTATAAACAAGGGTCAGCAAACGATGATAGCATATGGACCAAATGTGACCAACAACCTGTTTAAATAAAGAAGGTTTTATTAGAATCTAAATACATTTATTTATTTACATCTGCTTATCATCTGTGGCTGCTTCCACACTAAAATGGCAGAGTTGGGCAGTTATAAAAGAGAATATATATAGCCTATAAAGCCTGAGATATTTATTATCTAGCTTTTTGCAAATAATGATTATCCCTGCTATAAACCCTAAAACAACTACTGAAACCCAAAAAGTTATAGCTAATAAGCAAACAAAGGAGGTGAAATGGAATCATATTTAAAAAATCAAATTAATTCAAAAGATAAAAGACAGCAGGAAAAAAATAAAACAAAGAAAGAACAGATGGGGTATATATAAAAATATAAATATATAAATATATATTATAATGTATAAACATATTTAATATATAATATACAAATATATGTAAATTGTTGGTAAGACTGTGGAACAACTGGAATGCTGACAGGAATGTAAAGTGGTGCGATCACTTTGGAAAACAGTTTGTCAATTTCTTTTTTTTTTCTTTTTTTTAATTTCAGAATATTACAGGGGTACAAACGTTTTGGTTTCATAAACGTTTCCTTTTGTACAGTTTGAGTCAAAATTATAAGTGTGTCCATCACCCATATAGTGTGCATTGTACCCATTAGGTGTGAATTTACCCATCCCTCCTCCCCCCTGCCACCTGCTTGATTTCTGATGAGTGTTATTTCCAAATATGCACATAGGTTTTGATGGATTAGTTCCAATTTAATGGTGAATACATGTGGTGTTTGTTTTTCCATTCTTATGATACTTCATTTAGAAGAATGGTCTCTAGTTCCATCCAGGTTAATATAAGAGTTCGCCATTTTTTATGGCTGAGTAGTACTCCATGGTATACATATACCACATTTTATTAATCTATTCATGTATTGATGGGCACTTGGGTTGTTTCCACATCTTTGCAATTGCGAATTGTGCCGCTATAAACATTCAAGTGCAGGTGTCTTTTTTATAGAATGCTTTTTTTTCCTTTGGGTAACTACCCAGTAGTGGGATTGCTGGATCAAATGGTAGTTCTACTTTCACTTCTTTGAGGTATCTCCATGCTACTTTCCACAGAGGTTATACTAGTTTGCAGTCCCACCAGCAGTGTACGAGTGTTCCTATCTCTCTGCATCCATGCCAGCATTTGTTGTTTTGGGACTTTTTGATAAAGGCCATTCTCACTGGAGTTAAGTGATATCTCACTATGGTTTTGATTTGCATTTCCCTGATGATTAGAGATGTTGAACATTTTTTCATATGTTTGTTTGCCATTAGTCTGTCTTCCTTTGAAAAGCTTCTATTTATATCTTTTGCCCCCTTTTTAATGGGGTTGAGTATGACTCAGCCTCTTGACTGTTGTCATGGTTTCATAATTGTATACATATGGCAAATTTTATCAAATTATACAGTTTAATAGTGTATACCTTGTGTACACTGTGCATAGCACACCATGTGCAGGTTTTCTGTGTTAATTACACTTCAATAAGATTATGAAAAATGTATATTTTTAAAAGTATGTACCAAAATATACTGCTACCAGGTATATATAGGCACACATTTTGTCTTCTTCCTTGCTAACGTTGGACATTTCTTTATTGTAAGCATTTTTGCCAAGCTGATAAGCAAAAATAGAGATATCTCATTGTCATTTTAAATTATCTCTGTGATTACAAATGACATTTAAAATAGTCACTTATTTTTGTGTATTCACTTTTTTTATGAATTATATGTTTGTGTGCTTTGTTCATCTTTGTTATGTTTACCTTTTTTCTTATTTATTTCTCATCATGATTATACCAGTACGTCTTTCCAGACTTTTCCTATGCAAATATACATACTTTTCTTAAACAAAAATAGGATGATACTTTATATCCTATTTTGTAGCTTACTTTTCACACTAACATAATATGACTATCTCTCCATGTCGATAAATGTGCAGCTACATCATAGTTTTAATGGCTCGAGCAGCAACTCCGAATGCTGCTTCTTAACTTAAACCATATTTCAGTTTCAGAAAATGGAATGAAGCTCTCCCTCGTTTCTAAGGGAGTTAAGAGTAACTGTACAAATCACTTTTTTATTTGCTGCAGCATCATAGAAATTATAGCAGATTTTTCTATGAATGACAACCAATAATCCTCCTTAGCCTGAAAGGGAACTTTATAAAAATGACTTTTGCTAACTTTTCTTAGTTATCTTAGAATGGTGCTAATAATGAAATTTTCAGCTAGCCAGACTTCACTTGACAAATTATAAAGAGATCGACTTTTTCCCATTGGTCTCCACTTCATTAATACCCAAGATGATGTCCACTCTAATAACTAGTGAGCTCTACAAGAGATGTCTCTTCGTCAAGGTCTTAAGAGGAGTAAATCG
This sequence comes from Indri indri, assembly GCA_004363605.1. NCBI lineage: Eukaryota > Metazoa > Chordata > Mammalia > Primates > Indriidae > Indri > Indri indri. The sequence goes on along the minus strand of RJWJ010015489.1, from coordinate 4,560 downwards.
GCACCCTTTCCTCAAAGTTCAAAAGGAAATACTTTGATTAAAATTAAAAGCTGTTCCGCTTAAAGGTCAGACAAAAACTTGGTAATGTCCTTTGAGAAATACCATTATTATTCAATGCAATGCATTGCTATGACACTGGGGCTGAAATTTCAAAGTGGCACAGCTTTGGAATGAACAGTTTCGGTTTACCTAGCAATAGTAATCTGTCTTCTTTGCAGGTTACCTTTGAGTGACACTTAATATCCAGGCTCTGCCATCCAATGGTCTGAAAGACCTTCTCAAATTGGGATCAGTCAAACCTTACTTAAAATCATCATTCCATTCCCTTTTGGATTGTGTTTCGAACAACCCAACCATACAAATGAGGAAATATTCGGTCTGAAGGTCAGATTGACTGACTGACCACACTGGCTGAGATTTTTATGTTTGAAATCACTGGTCAGAAACAAAGCTTTGTTTTTGAAAGGAAAAAATCATAAATTGGGTTGAAGTAACCGGTCCGTGGCAGCTTGAGCATTTCAAGGGGCCTTTTTTTTCCCCTTTTCCCCTGATAGTTAGAAAGCCTTTGAGTATCCAGTAAACACTGGGGCCTCGTCCTTGCACTACATAATGCTGGGTGTTGGTAAGAATGTGAAATTAAGCACACATGTCCACCCGTCATCAGCTGGGTGGGCGAAGACACATGGATGTGAACAGCTGACTTCCTGGCGAGGCCAACGGGGTTGGGTGTAGGAGAAAGCAAAAAGTCCACTGTGAGCACAAGAATGCAGTGGCTGAGACTGACAGGAGATGGGAGATGCTCTTTGCAAGAGATGTTGCTTCAGCAGGAGAAAAGGAGGAAGGAAACATGACCATCTAAGCCCACCAGCTTCCTACCTCTTGACGCATAACACCAGGGCTGGAAACAACTGTTGTGAGGGATATCTCAAAATCCCAGTGATTCTTAAAATAAATCAAAGGGGGAACAGTGCATTTCAAGTAGCTAAGTTAACGATCACTTTTTCCATAAATGTGATAAAAGCAGTTACACCTTAACAGAAAAGCTCTCAGTTTGTCTACAGATCTTTCCTCCCCCAATTTACAATTTAACACTTTATCACACTCCATACAAATACTAGATGTTTCCAATAAACTAGAAATGTGCAGCTCATTTGGGAGGGAGAGGAGTCTTCCAATCGGCATGAACTACCTGAAAGGGAACACCCTAATGGATGAGGAACTGGGTGCCCTTCAGAGCAGGGGCCAAGGTGAGTGGACAGGTAGGAAGAAGATCAGCTCTCCTAAAGTCACCTCCCTGGATGACAAGGACAGATGCTGTACAGGAATCAGAGCCATAGGGCCTTGGATGCAAGACCAATAGGCCGAGAGGAACTGGGGCAGGCCAGTAAGCGTGACCATCCAACTCACCGGTGCAGTCAGTGGGCCCAGGAAAACTCCACAGTTCCCCGCACCTTCGTCTGAGGTCTACAACCCAGGGAAGGGTTTGGGCTAGGGAATTAGAGCCCCAACCTGGACAAGGAGACTTGGTGACCAATATCAAATCCTTCCCTGAGCTCTGAGTTCGGTATGAAGGGGACAGAATGTTTGGGAAAGACGAGCTGAAAGGAAGGATGGAGGGATGAAGGAAAACCTGGCCCACTCCACACCATTGCTGCTGCTGGAAAGCCGGTCTTAGAGCTTGGGCTGGTTCCCTGCAGCAGGGGCCAGGGTCCTTCTGGACATGTGGTAATGCCCTGGTCTGGTCTTAAAATTCTGGATTGTTTGCAAGGGCTCCTGGCCAAGGCCCTGGAATTCGCACTGTGGGAGGAGAGAGAGCTGGCCACCTGTGCACTGGAGACAAAAATATTAAAATGCTTGGAAAATAACAGATATCATTCCAACAATATGAATAGAACAAAAGCTGACTGGTAGCCTTCATATACAGACACGACAAGTGGCCGAAAAGAAATTAAAGATGTAATAGGAAAAACAACTACCTTAAATGAAGGAGGAACAGAATCTGCACATGGAAGAACCTTCCAAGTAGAAAACTGTAGGAAATTTGACGTGGAATAAGCATAGCCACGATGAATCCTGGTGAACTACCGAACACCCAAAAACACTGAGAGCCTTCCTTAGGCATTTGAAAAGAAGAAACAAGAAAACATTTACTTAAAAGGCAGATAAATAAGGCTAGCTTCATGTTTCTTTATGGCAACATTAAAATCCAGAAATAAAATGGGGCAGTATCTATGAGTTTCTGAGGGGAGAAAAAGTGTGATCCAAAAAGTGTGGGCCCCACAAGGTGTTGTTCAAGTATAAAGGTGTCAGACATGCATTCACAGACTTGTCAGAATTCAGGAAATATATCACACATTAGTCCCTTATGAAAAAAGTTTTGATGACAAAATCTAGCCATTCAAGAACGTAGGCAGTTGTGGGAAAGGACCTCTAGTGAGACTGGGCATGGTGGCTCATGCTTGTAATCCCAGCACTTTGGGAGGCCAAGGCGGGAGGATTGGTTGAGGATAGGAGTTCAAGTCCAGCCTGGGCAATATAGTGAAACCCCATCTCTTCAAAAAAAATTTTTCTATATTAGCCAGTTGTGGTGGTGCACACCTGTAGTCCTAGCTACTAGGGAAGCTGGGACAGAAGGATCTCTTGAGCCCAGGAGTTCAAGGCTGCAGTGATCTGTGATCGCATCACTGCATTCCAGCCTGGGCGACAGAGACTCTGTCTCAAAAAAAAGGACCTCTAGTGAGTACTAAACCCAACCCGTATATCAAATGGAAACTGTGATGGTTAAGTCTACGTGTCAACTTTATTGGCCACAGGGTACCCAGATTAAATATTATTTCTCAGCATATCTTTGACGGTGTTTGTAGATGTGACCAGCATTGTATTAATGTACTCGGTAAAACAGATTGCCCTCCCCGGTGTGTGCAGACATCATCCAGTTTGTTGAAGGCCTGACTAGAACAAAAGGCAGGAGAAGGAGTAATTTGTGCCTTTTGCTTCCTGCCTGTCTGCTTAAGCTGGGACATCTCATCTCCTCCTGTCCCCAGACTGGAACTTACCCCATCCGCTCCCCTGTTCTTCAGGCATTTGGACTGAGACTGAATGACACCACCAGTGTCCCTGAGCCTCCAGCTTGCACAAGGCGATCATGGGACTTCTCAGCTTCCATATCACATGAGCCAATTCCTTACAATGGATCTCTCTCTCTCCCCCCCCAAATATATGTGTATTTATATGAGTTTCTGTACATATATACATATATATACTGTAATTCCTCACTTAACATTTTCCAAAGGTTCTTGGAAACTGTAACCTTAAGTGAAACTACATATAGCAGGTCTTCTAATATCTCATTCCATTCAATGTTGTTTTGTTATAACATTGATGAGAAAAAAATTGGCTTCATTACATATCATTTCACTTAAAGTCACAGGATATATCTCCTATATTATCTCCATAGATATACATATCCTAAAGATATATATATCTTCTATGAATTCTGTTTCTCTGGATAACCCTAATACAGAGGCTAAACAATTTTATATGTTGTATATTACTATATAATATATACGTGCACACAAAAAATGGAGATATGCTACAAAAGAAATAAATAAAATGAAGCATAATGTTATTGGTGGTTATCTTTGAAGACAGCAGCAGTCGAAGCAGGCAGGAAAAAGTAACTTTACTTTTTTTTTCCTCCCATACTATTTTTAATTGGGGCATAATTTATATGTGATAAAATATAGATTTTAATTATACATTTGATTAATTTCGACAATTGTATAAACTCAAATAATCCCTACCCAACCAAAAACTATAGAACACTTCCACCACCCACAAATAGTTCCCTCATGCCTCCTTCAGTCAACTCTCCAGACCCCAGAGGCAACCGTTGTTCTGATTTCCATCACCTGTTCTAGAACTTTATGTAGATGGCAACAAATTGTGTTTTGTTTCCTTCACTCAACACGTTTCTAAGACTCATCCATGTTGTTGCATACATCAGTAGTCTGGTTTTTTTATTGTTGAGTAATATTCCATTGATATACCACACTGTGTTTATACATTCTCCTGTTGTGTCCAGCTTTTGCCTATTATGAAAAAAGCTACCATACACATTCTTGTACATTGTCATTCCTCTTGGATAAACACCTAGCAATGGGTTTACTGGGATACAGTGCAGTTGGCATACATGTAAGTCTCTAAGAAACAGCCTAACAGTTTTCAAAGTGGTCATATCATTTTGCCAGAGTACCAGAGGCTCAACATCCTCCCCAACATTGTTAGACTTTTTCATTTTAACCATTCTAGTGAGGATAAGGTGGTACCTCTTTGTGGTTTTAATGTGTTTTTCTGATGACTAATAATGCTGAGGTTTTTTTACATGTGTTTATTGGTCATTCGTATGTCATCTTTTGGAAACTATCGGTTCAAAACTGTTGCAAATATTTTTACCAAACTTTTGTTTGCCTTTGAGCTTTCTGAAGAATGTCTTTGGACAAGCAGATGTTTTTAATTTTTTAATATATTTTTTATTTTTTCAATAATTTTTTAACTTTT